>CANXYI011996026.1:0-12154 GCA_948208565.1 Hura crepitans
GGATTTTATTTTTTGTAAATATCTTGTTATAGGAAAGTTTTTTTTTTCTTTCTTTATTTGTTTTTCCATCTCCTATTCAGAATAGGATTCTGTCTCCTATTCAGAATAGGATTTTGTCTCCTATTCAGAATAGGATTCTGGGGTATAAATAGGAGGTTGTAAACCTTGTAAATCAATTCAATAAACATCAAATTATTGAGTTTTTTACAGTCATTAATTGTTTTACGTGGTCGAAGGTAGTTAGAGCAAAAAGAGACCAATTAAACTGATCTTTTTTAATAATTCAGTTAGGGGTTTGCATATAGTACCATGGCCAACAAAGAACCTCCTGTAATAGCCTGTAAGTCCAAGAAAGCCCCTCAAACTTTTATGGTTGTATGGAATAGGCCATGAGATCATAGCAACAATCTTCTCAGGATCAGTGGAGATGCCTTGAGCAAAAATAAGGTGGCCTAGATAAGAAACTGAAGCACTGCCAAATTCACATGTAGAAAGTTTAAGATAGAGCTTATGATGTTGTAGGATATCAAAGACTATTTTCAAGTGTTTGAGATGTTGGTTGAGAGAAGAATTGTAAATAAGGATGTCATCAAAGAAAACTAAGACAAATTTTCTGAGGTAAGGCTAGAAAATTGAGTTCATAAGGGATTGAAAAGTGGAAGGGGCATTGGTTATGCCAAAAGGCGTGACCAAGAACTCAAAGTGCCCTGGATGGGTTTTAAACGCAGTTTTGGGAATATCTTCTAGCTTCATTCTGATCTAGAGATAGCTAGATCTTAGATCTGATAACTCATCCAATAAGTCCTCAGTTATTGGAATTGGAAACTTATACTTTACAGTGAGCTTGTTAAGCTTCCTATAATCAACGCAGACCCTCCAAGGCCCATCTTTTTTCTTAGCCAAAGGGACTAGTGAAGCAAAGGGACTAGTGCTAGGCTGTATGATTTGGTTGGTTAACATTTTCTGAACCAACTTCTCAATTTCAGACTTCTGGAGATGTGAATATCTGTATGGTCTCACATTAACAGGATGTGAATTAGCCTTAAGTGTAATAGCATGACCATGAATGTGGTTTGGAGGAAGTTTGGAATAAGGCGTGGTAGTGATCCAGGGAAGGTTGAATGGGTGTAGGAATGGTTTCAGGTGCTAGTTTGGATTCTAGCAGATCAATAGGGTGTACTTGTAACAAGAATAGTTTGGAAGTAATACTCTTCTAGCCATTATTGACAGCCTTGTTTAGGGCTTTAACAGACATCATCCTCAGACTAACCGTGTCATCCAACCCTCTCAATTCTAAAGCCTCCCCAACTTTAGGGATAGTAAGCTTATTGATTGAAAAATCAAAGGTGGCTGGATAGTGGCATTTCATCCAATCCACTCATAAAATCATATCATAATCACCCAATTTTAGGATTCTCACATCAAATTCAAATTTGGTGCCTTGCATTGTCCATTTACACCCATTACACCTGGTAGTAACTATCAATTTTCTGCCATCTGCAATTGTGACAATATCTGGTGATCTCTAGGTCAGTGGAAGCTTAAGTTCCTTGGCTACTTTGGATTCCACAAAGCTATGATTACCCCCACTATCAATGAGCAACATTATAGGCTTGCCATTAATCTGTCCTTTGAGTTTCAGTATGTTGTCACTCAAGCCACCTTCTACTGCATTGAGAGAGAAAGCAATATGCTCTTCAGGGATGTCTAGTTCAATCACTTCCTCCTCCACGACTTTGTGCCACTCTTCACCACCTAATTCTTCATCTTCAATTGTATTTAAAGCCATTAATATCTTGTTGGCACATTGGTGACTAGGTTTAAACCTGTCTCCGCATTTGTAACAGGTGCCTAGGTTTTTGAATTTGGGTTAAAGGGTGGTCTGTTTGTTTGGTTGGGTTGTTTGGTAGAGGGAATGGGTGGGAAATTAGTGGTGGAATCAGTGTTGGAGGATGGAGGTTGGGTGGTGGTAGATTTAGAGAATGAATTGGTGGATGATGGCCAGGGTTTTGAAGTTGTTTTGTATGGTTTTTGGGCTTTAAGAGCTACTGGGTGCTGCTCTTGTAACATTGCTGGTTCAATGGTTGTGTATAAATTAGTGGGTTTGAACATCTTGATGACAGACTTAATATCATCCCTCAAACCCCCTATGAAGCTGGATATGTAAAAGGATTCAGGTTGGGTTGGGTATAGTCTCTCCATTTTCAGTTTAAGGATTTCGAACATGTCTAAGTATTCCTCTCTAGTAGTGGTTTGCCTTATTTTCTGCATCTCCTCAACTACATTATCTTCACCATACTCCTCGAACCTTCTACCCAAAGCATCAGCAAAAACTTCCCAATCAATTCCCCTCCTATCTCTATTCCAGTTAAGGAACCATGCTTCAGCCTTCCCTTGCAAGAATAAACTAGCTACATCAATCTGTTTTTCAGATGTCACTTCATAAATGAGGAAGTATTTCCTACATTTTCCCAACCAAGACTTAACATCAAACCCTTCAAAAAATTGTAAGTCAGATCTAGGCACTAGCCTATTGAAATAACTCCTTGATGACCCCATTGGACCTGACCCGTCTCCTATAGTAGGAGTAGGAAGAATTCCCCTTCTAGACAATCAGCAGTGAAGAAGAGAGTTTCTTTACCTCTAGCAGCATTGGATACATTGCTGCTATTGGGAACAGAGGCTGGAGGTGGATCTGAGGGTGGTGGGTTGGAATGACTACCTTGAATAAGCTAGGCAAGGTAAGCTACTGATCACTGGCTTTCCAGCTTCAGTTCTTCATAAAGACCGGGTCTTTTTCTGCTCTACCTTGGAGCACAAGGATCGCATCTATTCCTCAAGGTCTTCAATTGGAGCAGAAGATTCCTCAAAGGGTTTACGAGTTCTGACCATGGAAGGTGTAGGAACAATCATTAGGCTCTAATACCAATTGTCAGGAATAAATCCTAACAGGTTAAACAGAATTGGATTAAAGAAAGAAACTAGATTGAACAGATTAGTAAGAAGAGGAATAGAGAGCAGAATAGAAGAGAGAATAAGACGAGAGATTTGGAGAGAGAAGAGAGGAACGATTCATTCATTTCTTGAGGTCCCAAAAGTGGGACATTACACAATATAGAAGAAACAGAAAAGCTGAGCAGTGCATAAAACCAGAAATGCATGTGCTACAGTGTACAAAAAAAGGAATAAAAAGAAATCTAACTAACTTATTATATTACAGCAGATAACTAATAACTGTCTGCTGTAATTCTATTTTTTAACCTTTCTCTCATACATAACATTTATATCTCTTCATTTCCTCACATTTGGATGCTTAGGAAGCTGCAATGAAATGCTCTCCCAGTCAAAGAAAAATTTGAGCCACTTCTAAACAGAAACAAATGCCTACAAGAGATCTGCTTAGGCATGTACCGACTAATAGACTAACACTAACAATCGTTTTCAACTATCACCAGCCACCAGAGGTTGCAGTTGATTACTAATAACTGATATTACAAGTAAATTTTTCTCATCTTCAACTATCAACAGAAAACTATAGAAATCACTGAAGGTCAAAACTTTTTGCATCGTCATATTCGTCGAATAAGATAAACAAAAATAACTTCCAATTAATCTTATTACAACCAATGAATGGGAAATAAGTTTTTCAACAAACAATTTCTTTTTCTCAACAAAACAAATGAAGAATAAAAGGGTATGGTCTCAAAGCATGTTCTAGGGATTTCCTCTTTCAACAAGATTGCGCCAGATACTGCAATTTCCATTGTTTACAAAACTCTATGCGCACTTGGGACTTAAAAGACACAGCTAGACAAATAATTATTTACAAATATAACCATTAAATATTCTGGAAACAAAAAGAGACAGGAGGAACCTATTTATATAAATGAAACCATCAAAATTATCAGCAAATAGGAAACAAAAACGTTCATCTACATAAATATCAGATTAGAAAGACAAAGATAGCATACGTTGAGAAAACCGTATCAATGTGAGAAGAGACGAGGATGGCATTTTCTCCTGCTTCAGATGCATATTTTGGCAAGATTCTTAGTATGATATGGTTAAGATCTGAATAAACAAGTGTTTTCCCCTTAAAGTGGCCACCGATCAGACAGTTTGCGCCAGATTTTGTATGAAAAAGATCCACTTGGACATCAACCTCCCAGTGAGCCATTTCCTTGATGTTTTCTACTGCTGCCAAGACATACTGGAGGGATACATGTGAAATGAAGATATCACAGGTGATAGCACTAAAAATGGAAGTTAAACAATCATTATTAAGTGACAGTCCCAAGGAGAGTAACAGGAAATAGAGTATTAGATTTATAGGATCTGAGAATCCATATTGAAACAAAATATATGGATCAGATGCATAAAAACATTAAGAAGCTCACAAATCTCCCGTCATTTTGCTCCCACCTCTGGACCAGCAAGAAGGGAAAAACAAGTAAGCACTGTACATTAAACGTATGCTACATATATTTTCAAAACACAAACAGGATTTGTTAAAATCAGCTTCATTCGTTTTCAAAGTGCAAGCATGAGAATGGTTTCAATATAGGGAATTAATTACATCCCCGGTCATTGAACTTTACCACTGTTAACAGGTTAGTCAAAATAACTTTTGTAACATAAATATAACTCAACTTTTAACTTCTTAAAAACAAAAATTTGGTAATGAATCTTCGACGTAACATTCCACATAAGCGTGAATATATGAAAATATTATTTTAAGTGAATATTTAAAATTCCTTGTTTCCAAATTCTATGCCAGGTTGCTGATGCGATACTTAATAAAAGAATAAAACATATCAAAAAAGAATTTTAAATGAATATTTTCAACAATTTTCAAGTATATCATATACATATTTGATTTAAATAATATATTTCCTAATAAAGTGAAGTGGCAAGTCAACAATCGGCCACTATATTTTTGTTTTTTAGGCTATCATGATTTTAGATGAAAAAAATTTAAAGTTGAGTAATATTTATATTACAAAAAATTATGATTAATTTGTAATAATTATAAAGCTTAGTGACCTTGGGGATAATTAAACCCAATATAGGCTTCTGCAATGAGATTAATACTATTTTATGCAAAATGGATCTTTGGGTTCCTAAGTTTAACATTATTTTCTATTTAGTCCCCAAACTTTTATTGTGTTGTATTAAGATTTCAAAATTTTATTTTACGTCCAATTTTGACAAAATTATATAAAATAATAATTTTAATTTAAACTAAATATTCAATGCGTTTACTCAATGTGTTTTAAGCTAAATATTCATGCATCCAATAGAAGACAACAAATATTGGGGAAAACATATAAAAAACCGATAAAATTCAGGGACTAAAAGATAGCCTTCTCTACTATCCTCTCCCCCCCGCCCCCCCTCTTCTACTACTAAGAAATTGAAGTTCTGAAGATATAACTATAATCATTCAGACATGACAGTCGAATTCATTCATCGCAAATTTCAAATATAAAAATCCATCAAGCACAAGTTATTTTTCTAAATATTTGAATAGCACAAGCAAATTTGGATCAGGGACTCCTAAAGTACCCAAACAAAGAAAGACCTCATCTTTCTAGCAGTATAATAAAAACACGGCTACAGAAAATACCTGCAAAGCAAGGACCAACGAATCAGAGCCAACAGGGTGAGGACCCAGTTGAGTCAAAGCACGGACATGCTTGACTGCCTCCACCTCCGAAAAGCCCCTCTTGCCGGCCTGATCAGCGGTGAGAGGCAAAGGCAGATTCTGAAACTGATAATAGTAAACAGCCCAGGAAGAGTATACCATAACACCAAACAGTATAAGCCAAACAAATCCCGACCTACTCCTAGTCCTTCCATTTGTCAAACCACCGACTGCCGGTGCATGAATGCTGCCTTCTCCAGTGGGATGGTCGCCATCGCCGGAGTCTTGGCCGGTGTAGGGTTTTGATTTGGAAGAAGAAGTCTCATGCCTCTTACGCATTACGTAATTGAAGTGGAAAAGAGAGCAAGAAAGGAGAGAAGAGAGTGAAGGAGCTGAGTTTTTTTTTTTCTCTTTTTATTTTTTGGTTGAGTTTTTTTGTTTACGGATCGTGGTTTGTTATATGTGTCAGTGACGGCGGACAGCAGCTTGGTTGACTTCGTTTATAATTCTTTTAGAGCCTAACCTGTGTGGCCCTCGCAACCACGACCACCACCATCTCATCTCTGGTTTCCGACTTTTTTATAATTTATCTTATATTTTTTAAAATGCTGCATTTTTTTAGGTCCTTTATATTTATTTTTGGATCTTATATTTTACACAACATTTAGTTTAAATTTATAAATTTTAAATTTTATTAAATATTTATTAATTTATTTATTTTTATATAATTTTATTTTTTAAATGTCTATTATATATTTATGATATTGTAAAATTTTACATTTAATAAAATTTTATACATTTTTTGTCTTATAATAACTATAAATAAATATTATTATTTTGATTCGTTAATCAATTAAACTCAAATTTATGATTTGAATTTAATTAATAATGATTCTTATTAAAGATAGCAGTAAATAATTTATTTTTAGACGTATTGTTCATTTTAATACTAATAAGTCATTTTTTTGTACTAATTTTATTACTTGTATTAAGTTCAGGTATAATTACTAAATACTATTATTCGAACTCATTTATTTAATTCAATAATTAATTTTAAAAATAATTTTTCAAATATTATACAAAATTTATATTATTTATAAAAATATTATATAATTTATATTTTTCAGCTAAACCGAATTTTTTTCTTTATATAATATTGGATAAATAATATAAATTTTGTATAATATTTAAGAAAATATTTTTTTATAATTTAATTATATAAATAGACCCGAATAACAGTATTTAGTGATCAATGTTCAAACTTGATATATATAGTAAAATTAATATCCGCACATATCTTATTAGGATCGCATCAAATTAAGTACTTGAAAATAATTGACTCACTACTATTTCAAATAAAAAACACTATAAATTAAATTAAAATTATAAATATAATTTTAAAAATTAAAATAATTATGTTTATTTATAATTATTATAAAGAAAAACATATTTTTAAGAATGCATAAAATTTTATTAAATATGAACTTTTTATAATACTACTAGCGTAGAATAGATATTTAAAAAATAAGAATTAAATAAAAATTAATTAATTAATTAAATATTTAATGGTACTAAGAATAAATTTTAAAGTGAATTTGAAATAATTAAAGTTGATTTAAAAAAAAGTTAATTAAAAGTATCGAAATTAAAAAAAAAAAACTTTCCTGAAAACGGGGCTTCTCGTTTTAGGAAAATGTGCTAAATTTTCTATCAATTATTAAAAAGAGATATTATGTTTTCTATTTTTTTAATTGTCTTTAAAGTTTTAAAAATTGAGTTATTATGATTTTTATAATACTGTTAAAATTTTAACGTTATTGATATGCATACTAAGTTAGCAATATAATAAGTATATGTTAAGAAAATATTTTTTTTATAATTTAATTTTATAAATAAATTCAAATAACAGTATTTAACGATCAACGTTCAAACTTGATACAGATAATAAAATTAATATCCACACATATCTTAGGATCACATCAAATTAAGTACTTAAAAATAATTGGCTTACTAATATTTCAAATAAAAAACACCATTACTTAAATTAAAGTTATAAATATAATTTTAAAAATCAAAATAATTATATTTATGTATAATTATTATAAGACAAAACATATTTTTTAAAATGTATAAAATTTTATTAAATATAAACTTTTTATAATACTATTAGCGTAGAATGAATATTTAAAAAATAAAAAATTATATAAAAAATAATTAATTAATTAAATATTTAATGTTATTAAGAATAAAACTTAAAAGTGAATTTAAACTAATTCAAATTGATTTTAAAAAAAAAGTTAATTAAAAGTGTCGAGATAAAAAAAAAAAAAAACTTTCCTGAAAACGGGGCTTCTCCTTTTAGGAAAATGTGCTAAATTTTCTATCAATTATTAAAAAGAGATATTATGTTTTTTTATTTTTTTAAATTGTTCTTAAAGTTTTAAAAATTAAGTTATTATGTTTTTTTATAATACTGTTAAAAGAAATTTAACGTTACTGATATGCATATTAAGTTAGCAATATAATAAATATGTGTTATATACATGTCAATTCACATCAATATATTTTTAAAATTTTATTATGTCCTTAATGTTTCGCAAAAAGAACTATTATGTGTTTCAATTTTTTCATATTTTTATACAAAAATGACAAAATTTTAATTTTTTAAATTTAATTATATAAAATAAATATAAATAGTTGAATAAATAGCATTTTAATAATTTTAATTTAAAAAATATATTCTTAATATTAAGAAATATTTTGTTATTGTAAATGATGTTTATTTCACTAAAATTTAAATAATTTATATAAAAAATTATGTTATGTGAATATTTTCAGTGAAAATTTGAATTAGTAATTTTTAATATATTTAAAATGCTTGATTTAATTTTTAAATAAATCTTGATATTAAATTAACAATTTTTAAATAAATTTATTTTATCAAATTTGATGTGCAAGATATTTAACTGTAAAATTATGAGAATTTTTAAAGAAATAAACATTATTTTTTTAAATAAAATATTTTAAAATATTGAGAATATATATTAAAAATTAAATTATTAAAATAATATTTAAATATTTATATTTATTTATAGAAAAATTTTGAAAATTATGAAATTTTTGTTTAAATATAAAAAATTGAGGGGCAAAATAGCCTATTTATGAAATATTAGAGGTAAAATAAAATTTTAAAATTATATATTAATATGAATTGACACATATGCATCATGTATCTATTATGTCACTAAATCAACATCTACATCAGTATCGTTGAGTATCCTATGTTAAAAAAGGCATAATTACACCATTTTTAATATCTCAGGGACAATTTTGAACAAAAAAAAACTGAGAAAAATTGCTCCTTTTACAAAATGATAAAAGCAATTTAGTACATTTTTTCTTTTTTTTTTTTCTTTCAAATGCTTATAAACAAATTTAAAATATATTTTATATAAAAATAACTAGCGCTAAAGTTAATTTTGAGATTATTTACTCGAGTCAAGGTCACTAGATTTAGGAGTCTATTAATTTTAGCCATAAAATAAATTTTTGTAACCGAAAAAAACTGACTTTTTAACATTCATTTCCAAGTCATTTTGACCTCAAAATGATTTTTTTCGGTGCTGGAGATATACACATCAACTTAGTTCATGTTAGGAGTAAAATAAAGAGGCGCGATCCAAAATAATATTTTGGATTATTTAGATTGGGTTAAAAAATTACAAATTTTAGATTATTTTGGATCATTTAGATTGGGTTAAAAAATTACAAATTTTAGATTTTTGGTCAGTTTTTTTTAAGCAAAAATCAAATAACTTGACCCGAATAATTATTTTATTAATTTAATTAATTTATTAATTAAATATATAAACTAACTATATTTTATATTAATTTTGAAGTTATGTGAATTTATTTGTAATCTTTTTTATTAAAATTGTGATATTATAGTCAATTGTAAAATTGGAGTTTTTCTGATTGGAAATATTGAGTTGTTTGTATACCTGTCAATTTTTAACCTTGAATCGAACCCAACCAAAAAAATTGACTCAAACCTAACTAACATGAAAAAAGGCATATGACCCTATCCGAAATCCAAATGAGTCGATTCAAGACTGATCCGAATGGATCGAATCACATGACAATCTAAATTATCGGAATTTTTTTTAAATATTTTTAATTATTTCAATTATAAAAATTAAATCGATTTTTTCAAAAAGAAAAAGTAAATCTGTCAATGTTATTTTTCTGTATATAAAGTAAATTTAGGTATTAAGCAGATCCAGATGGATAAGATAAAAAATTACTCAGTATATCAAAATAGGCCAACTCACTGGTATTGAAAAATTAATAAAAAGTAAAAATATTATTATACTTGAAAAAAATTATAAAAATAGATCTTTAAATTTTATGACTATTAATTATGTCATATGAAAAATAATTATACATAAAAGTAAATATAACATTGCATAAAAAATATAAAATTAGATATTAAATTATAAGAATTGACTATATAAATCTATATTAAAAAATTAAGTAAAATAAAAATAAGTAATAACTTAAGACTATATTTGAGTAGTGATTGTCTTTTCCAACCTCGAAAAAAAAATGCAGGTGAACCCAGTAAAGAGGACGGGCACCCATTCAATGTTATTTTTCATGTTTATCGTTAATTGTTTTATTTTAATTCTTTTTAATTCCATGTCGACTTATCTTCTATTAATATTTCATCTTGTCATTTTTCATCTTTATTTTTCTTGTTATTTTTCATCAATTTCTATTTTTAATAATAATAATTATTATAATTGTTCATAATTTTTCAAGAAAATTATATTGTTAAAAGAATAAGTTATTTTTTAAAATTTTTATGAGTTATTAATATTGAAAAGTTGTTGAAATATATTGATATTCAAAAAAGCTAATATGAAATTAAATCAATTAATTTGATTATATCAAAAATGAATTTGATCCAAGGATCCGACTTGAATCTAAAGTGCCTCGACCCAAGAATGACAAAAAATTGATAAAAAAATAACTCCATTCGATATTGACCCAACCTGAACTCGCTCAACCCAACTCATTTGATAGGTTTAATTGTTTGGGTTGGGACCAAAAAATTTCAGGTTCTTTGTATCGAGTCCCGAATATAATTTTGTGTAAAGTTGGATTGTATGCAGACCTGTTAATTTTTTACCTTGACTCGAAATTTGGTCCGAACTTGACCATGACCTGAAAAAAGCGCATGACTGGACCTGACAAAAAAAAATTAGGGTAGATCAGACCCCACCCGAAATCCGAACGGGTTGATTCGAAATTGACAAAAATGGATCAGGTAATGTGACAACTCAAACGATCTGAAATTTTTTAGAAATATTTTTAATTATTTTATTTATTAGAATTAAATCAATTTTTTGAAAAAAGAAAAAGTAAATCTATCCATGTTATTTTTTCTATATATAAACTAAACTTAAGCATTGAGAGGATTCGGACGGACAAAATAAAAAAATTAGCTTGTATATTAGACTAAATCAGTTCATCGGATACCAAAAAATTAATAAAATAATAAAATGATATTATATATGATAAAAAATTATAAATATAGGTATTTAAAATTTAGTATTATTTAATATGTCATATGAAAAATAATTATATATAAAAGTAAATATAAGATAACACAAAAACAAATAAAATTAAATAATAGATTATAAGAGTAGACTATATAAATTTATATTAAAAATTTAAGTAAAATAAAAATAAATAATAATTTAAGCAGAGTAGACTGAATTTGAGATGTGAATGTCTTGTCCAAGTTCGGAAAAAATTATAGGCAGGTCAAGTATTAATTTCATATCGATTTATCTTCTATTAGTATTTTATATTTTCTTTTTTTTCGTATTTATTTTCTTATTATTTTTTACCAATCTCTATTTTTAATAATAATAATAATAATTGTTGACAATTTTCAAGAAAATAATATTTTTAAAAGAATAAGTTATTTTTTAAAATTTTTTGAGTTATTAATATTTAAAAGTGGTTGAAATATATTAATATTCAAAAAAACTAATATGAATTAAATTAATCAATATGATCCTGTGAAAATTAATTTGACTCAAGGACTCGACTCAAAATAATCCAATCCAAAATGACCCAACACCAGAATGACTCGAAATTTATGACCCGACCCATTTGACAAGTTTAATATGAAGCGGAGTTGAAGTTTGGCTTAACCCAACATTTGCTCACCCCTATGTTGAATTGCGTTAAAATCTCTTTTTTTTACCTGAAAAATATATTTCCACCATCGGACAACTAGTTCAGTTATACTCAACTAACTTAAATGTTTGGTGACGAAAATCTCTTTATTTCATTCAAAATGACTTTTACTAAAAAATTATCAAAAAGTCAAATTTTTCCATTACAAATTTTGTTTTGTGAATAAAGCTAATAGATTCTATTAATTCAATTACCATAGGAATAAATAATCGTTAATTTTGATAGTTAAACATTTTAAAA
>CANXYI011996057.1:0-11975 GCA_948208565.1 Hura crepitans
ACTATTTATATTCCGTTGTCTAGTGTTATTAGGTGTAGAAATACGGTATCGCCCAGGAAATAAAACTAATCCATAAGATGAGATGATACTATTTTATAAATTATGACATGATTATGAGAATGAAAATGTAATTGTTTGAATAATCTGTATTGTTATATGTTTTGTGACTAAATATCTACATATGCTTGACTGGGTACATGCATTTTATTTTATCAAATTTATTGCTGAGTTATACTTAGTGTACCAATGTTTCGATACATAGGGAGAAGATTGGAAGTAGCTATGTAGTTAAAGCCTCTGTGTAGCTGACTAGAGCATTCAGGGGTACAAATCTCTATCTATTTTAATTGTAAATAGGTTATGTACTCATGTATAGCTATAAAAGGGTATGGAGTTTAGAATGGTATATATGAAAATGTTGTAATAATTGATAGTTTATGAATATTAACTCAAAAATAAAATTAGTCATATGTATGTATATGTATATATAACTATTATTCTCTGATAATTATTATTTATTATAGGTCTAAGATGTTATGATTTGTTATGATGTAAATGTTGAGAATGAAGGTGTTGGAGGACCAGATGGGTCCACATTAAGGGTGGTTGTTGTATGATATTATAAAAGTGTATTTTTATGCTAGAAAATTTTTGGGTTTTAACCCGAGTAGCCGTTATGCCGCCCGATTTTCTAAAAAATAGTTTTTAGAGTTTGTACCCCATTAAAGCTACATTGTACGAAGCTTATTATGTGTTCTTTTATAGTAAAACATGATGAGTGAATTAACTCCACTAGAGCGAGGGGAGGAAGTATCGTGTTATGTTCCTACCACAGTTTTAAGAGCACAATCAATTATATCCATGCCGATGTTGAGTGATGCAGTGCACCGGCTATAAGCATAGGCATAGGAATAGGCTTTACTAGTATTATTACTATAGATTGTTGAATTACTAAGACATATATCAACTACTGCTCTAACACCACCTCTGCTAGCTCCACCACCACTACTAACTTCACCACCACCACTAGTAGCCATACAGAAGACATATCTAGAATGATTGAAAAAGATGGGGGCTTTGGATTTTGATAGAAAAATAGGTGATGATGCTGCAAAAGCTGAGTACTAACTAAAGAGGACTACCAAGATATTGAAAGAGTTTGAGTGTACTATAGAAGAGAATTTAAAGTGTGCTACTTCATTTCTTCAAGCATAAGCTTTTCATTTATGGGAGATATATGGAAAAAAAGGCTGTAACTGACCTTACCTAGGACTTTTTTCTCGAAGAGATACATTTTAAAGACTTATTTGGATAAGAAGAGGCAAAACTTTGTGGATTTGAAATAGGGACATAAGTCAGTGTCCGAGAAAGAAAAAGACTTTGTTCAAATGAGCAGGTAAGCGGAAGAGTTTTTACCCACTAAAGAGTCTCGATGCAAGAAATTCGAAAAGGGTCTCAATGTAGAGCTGAGAATATAGATAGCTAATCCTAAGATTATAGAATTTTTTGAATTGGTATTTACAAATATGCAATGGAAGAAATGATGAAAGAGAAAAGAGAGTTGTATCAGAGGAAGCGACTTTTTTCTACTGGAAAAGCTAGCTCAGAACTTAATGGGGGCAAGAAGCAAAAAGATTTTTAGCACACAGTAATCATAGAGATAGGGCCAATTATAAAGATAGGGCTAGAATCAGAGGTAAGGTCAAGCTTTACTATTTAAGCCTTGACCTTCTGAGCAAGCCTCTAGTGCTCTAGCGTCCACTATAAGAAAGGCACATATAGTATGTGAGACATGTAATAAAAAGCATTAGGGATAGTGTTAACTCTTAAAGTGAGGAGAATGCTTTGTATATGGTTTCAAAGAACATTATTAAAGAGACTGCCCACATAAGCTAGCTGATGCACAAGCCTCATCTTTAGCACCTAGTAAAGGGTAGAGAGAGAATAAGAATGATAAGTTAGGCAATAGTCAAAGGGCAAGGATAAAGACACGAGCTCTAGCTCACTAGTATACTATTCAAGCTCACAAGGAAGCTGAGGCATTTAATGTGATTATCGATATATTCTATTTACTTGATACACCTATATTGGCATTGATAGATCTAGGATCTACACATTCATATATTTACACTGCATAAGCACTAAGTAAAGTGTTAGAGCCTAAACACATAGACATAGATATCTAAGTCTGTAATTCGATTAGACAAAGTGTGATAGTAAATCGAGTATATAGGTACTATGCTCTTATGATCCAAGATCAAGTTCTTCCAATCGATATTATTAAACTTCCTTTATACGAGTTTGATGTTATCTTAGGCATAGATTGGTTGTTTGACCATCGAGCAGTGGTTGATTGTGAACAGAAGAAACTTACCCTTAGGACAGCCGAGGGAAGTAATGTGGTAGTTTTTGGTGAGCGAGATTCTTTATCTAATCTTATTTTAGCTATAACAATGAGGCAACTCTTCTAGAAGGGATATGAAGTTTATTTGGCTTATGTTATTGACACCAATAATCTTACTCCAATTCTTGATCAAATACCTGTGGTATCTGATTTTCCTGATGTTTTTCTAGATGAACTTCTAGGATTGCCACTACCATATGAGCTTAATTTGAGATTAAGGTGTATCTCGATACTGCTCCAGTGTTCATTACACTATATCGGATGGCACTTATAGAATTGAAAGAGCTAAAGGTGTTGTTGCAAGAAATGTTAGACATGGGTATCATTAGGTCGAGTGTTTCTCCTTGGGGAGTATCCGTGCTATTTTTAAAGAAAAAAGATGGATTGCTCTAATTGTGTATTGATTATAGGTAGTTGAATAAGGTGATAGTTAAGAATAAGTTTTCACTGCCTAGGATTAATGATCTATTCGATCAACTCAAAGGTGCCAGTATGTTCTCAAAGATTGATTTAAGATCAGGATATTATCAGGTGAGGATTAAAGAATTTGACATTCCAAAAATTGCTTTTAAAATTAGATATTAGCATTATGAGTTCTTAGTGATGCCATTTGGGCTCAGTAATGCCCTTGCAACTTTCATGGATCTTATGAATAGAAATTTTAACCTTACCTGGGTTAGTATATCGTTGTCTTTATTTATGACATTCTGGTGTATTCCAAAAGTTAGGAAGAACATAAGCAACATGTAATAATAGTATTACAAATATTGAGAGAGAAGCAGTTGTAAGCAAAGTTAAGCAAGTGTGAGTTTTGGTTGACTAAAGTAGCCTTTTTAGGCCATATTGCATTAGCAAATGGAATTAGAGAGGATCCAAGTAATGTTGGAATTGAAGCCTCCTAGGAATGTGATTGAGATCCGTAGTTTCCCAAGATTGGCTAGATATTACAAGAGATTTGTGAAGGGCTTTTTGATAATTGCAACTCCACTCACTAGATTATTGAGAAAAGATGTAAAATTTGTCTAGAATGATAAATGCTAGGTAAGTTTTGATAGGCTTAAGGTGTTATTAACTAAAGTACCCATTCTCATACAACCTAAACAAGGAAAAGATTTTGTGATTTGTAGCAATGCTTCACCCAATAGGCTTAGATGTGTATTAATGTAAGAGGGAAAGGTGATAACTTATGCTTTAAGGCAATTAAAACCACATGAGTGAAAATACTTGATGCATGATTTGAAATTAATTGCCATTGTGTTTGCCTTAAAAGTGTAGAGGCACTATTTGTAGGGTGAGAGGTGTTACATCTACATTGATCATAAGAGTTTGAAATAACTCCCCACACAGAAAGAGTTGAATTTGAGGTAGTTATGTTAGATAGAGTTGATTAAGGATTATGATTGTTTGATTGGCTACCGTCTAGGAAAAGCAAATGTAGTTGTAAATACCTTAAGTTAGAAGTTCATTATTGCAATGAAGTTTATTAATACTCAAATGGAATAAACTCAAGATGATGAATCAAGTGGAATACACTTAAGATGATACGATCTTAGTAGAGTTTCAAGTGAAACTTGACTTTAAGCAACAAGTGAAAGTAGCACAAAAACATGATGAGCATCTTATGCAATTGATAAGTAAGGTTAAAGAGGGGAAGACCACTAGATTTGAGCTTAAGAAGGATGAATGCCTTTATTATCAAGACAGATTGTGTGTACCTAAGATTAACGAATTGAGGAAACAAATATTGAGAGAAGCACATGAAGCTTCATACACTATGCACCCAGTGAATACAACTATGTATTTTGACTTGAAACCTCATTACTAGTGGTCAGGAATAAAGCAAGATATAGCAAAGTACGTGGCCAGATGTTTGGTATGTCAGCAAGTAAAAGCTAAACATTAAATACCCTCTAGATTGTTACATCACATAGCAATGCTAAAGTAGAAATGGGAGAAGATTACTATAGATTTTGTCATGGGATTGCCAATGATGAAAAGTAAGTGTGATGTCATGTGGGTTATAGTGGACAGATTAACCAAGATAGCTCATTTTATTACAATCAAGATGGACTATTCCTTAAAGAAATTGGCACATCTATATATAGATGAAATTGTGAGGCTATGTAGAGTGCTAGTGACTATAATATCAGATCAGGATCTATGTTTTACCTCTAGATTATGGAAGAAGTTACAAGATGCTTTAGGTACACGGTTAACCTTTAATACAGCTTTCCATCCACAGATAGATGGACAATCAAAGTGAGTGATACAAGTACTAGAGGACATGTTATACAGTTGTGTGATTGAATTTAAAGGAAGCTAGGATCAATATCTATCACTAGCTAAATTTGCCTATAATAATAGCTATTAGGCTAGTTTAGACATGGCATCATATGAGGCACTATATGGCAGACGGTGTAGAAATCCACTCTATTGGAATGAAACTAGTAAAAGTAAACTTATGGGACTAGATTTAGTTAGAGAGACAAAAGAGAAGGTTAGAGTTATAAGAGACAAGTTAAAAGCTACCACTGATCCATAGAAGTCATATATTGATTTGGAAATAAGAGACATTAAATATGAAGTTCATGATAGAGTGTTTTTAAAAGTATCATTGTGGAATAAGATTCTTAGATTTGGCAAGAAAGAGAAATTGAGCTTAAGGTTCATTGGTCTATACGAGATCACAGAGTGTGTAGGACCAGTGGCATATCAATTGGCATTGCCATTAAAGTTACAACAAATACGTGATGTGTTCCACATCTTCTTGTTAAGGTGGCATCGATATAATCCCTCACATATCATATTTATAAAAGAAGTGCAAGTACAGCTAGACTTGACATATGAAAAAGAACTAGTGCATTTGTTGGCTAGAGAAGTCAATGAATTGAGGAAGAAATTTATACCATTATGGAAAGCGCTGTGGAAGCACCTTAATTTTGAAGAAACTACATAGGAAAGTAAGGAACAAATGAAAGTGCAATATCCATACTTGTTTTCCTTACATAATTTTGAGGACAAAATTATTTAAGAAGGGAAGAATTATAATAGTTATGAAACTTAGTTTCATGAACAGTGCTTCTCAAGCCATGAATAGTGTCTTTAGGACATCAGGGCACTATATGTTGGTAGAAGGGTTGAGTACTGCTCATAAAACTTTAATGAGGCCATAAAATGATGAAAACAAAATAATTAAAAGATTTAACAAAACCAATAAATCATAACAGGCTATAAATTAGTGAATAGTGACCTTAGTTGTGTTTGTGCTAGGAATGGTCTATGATGTGCCTGGATGGACCTAAAATAGCATACCTTGAAGGTCAAAAATTCCAATGAGTCTATTGGAGAAAGAATTTTAATATTCTGAGGTCATATGATATTTATTAGGAATTTTTAGATTTCATGAGTGAATAGTAACACTACTTGTCTGTGGAATTTTAACCCGACATTTTACAAGGGCCTTAATGAGCATAATCAAGGAATATTAGCACTAAAATTTTGATTTTTAAAGATGTTGAAAAATTAATTTGAATTTCTAAAGTTTAAAGGAAAATCAAGAAAAATTGGGCCGTTAGATCGCAATGTGTCATGTCCGGGCCATTAGACCACTTGGTATAAATGGCCTAGCACATATGGGAGTGCCACATTTACCAAACCACTTTATACCCTCCAATGTGAAGATTAGCTACAAAGGATCAGTTGTCAAAGATAATAGTAAAATTCTTTAATATGAGTTTTATTTTAATTTTTTCTTTTAATATTTTGATTATGCAATTGTTGTTCGGGATCCATAACAATTTAACTTTCATTATGTATAAGGTCAGAGAAACCAACATAGGGATTCTACTGACTTGAATGTTTGGGTTCCTTCACCTTCTGTAATGAACAAGAGGAACTTTAACTTCCTCATCTTACTTTCTAACCATCACTAAAGGTTAAAGGGCTACTCTCTAGTTTGGATTAGCCCTTCAAGCATTTGAAATCTCTAACAACTCAATGATAGGCTAAGAAAATATTTA
Source organism: Hura crepitans (assembly GCA_948208565.1). Lineage (NCBI taxonomy): Eukaryota > Viridiplantae > Streptophyta > Magnoliopsida > Malpighiales > Euphorbiaceae > Hura > Hura crepitans. The sequence goes on from CANXYI011996057.1 coordinate 6,424, forward strand.
GGACTCATCTATTTAGGGTATTTTCTATTCCTAAACATTAAAAAAGGAAAAATGGCTAAGAATTTCCAATATACATTAATTATTCCAATAAAATACAAGTGGAATTCACAATCTTGCTCAGAAACAAGATAGAGGGGAGAGGAAGATAGTGCAAACTAATGTAAATGCAAAGAAATAGAAAAGTTACTAAGTAAAATAAATACTCACCAAAGTTTTTGAATTTCCTTTTAAAAATGTTGCAAATTGCTAAGAATTGCCTTTAATGGAAGAGGATGGAAAAATGAACAGTGAAATAAGAAATGATAAATAAGGAGAGAGGTGAAAGTTCCTCTCACTAACCTTTAGTGAGTTTGAATAGCTTAAGGCAGTTAAGAATTTTGGTTTTCCCACTTACTTTTACAATTAATGTGATAGATGAAATGGCCACTCTGATATGGCTTTGATGCATGACACTTTTCTCCTCAAACATTGCGAAGTGCATTTGTTAATATTGCTTATCTAGCAAAGACAAGCCAATCATCATCTTTAGAACCTTCTATTGGCTTGTTCATCTTTATTAGCCTAAAAAAATGCATTAGTAAATATTACAAGTTGCTTAATTAGTGGGATAGAGCAAAATAAGTGGAATATTATCCATAGTAAAATAACTTTTTTTCTTTAAGGCATTCTTGTCTTGTCTAAATATAAATGACACAATACAATAGGGGAGACATTAGATGAGAACTAGATAATTATGATGTCCCTCAAATATAAGAGAGATTTCCTATATAAACATGAATGCAACTATTATATATGAAAGAAACTAATAGAATCCCATTTCTATGCAAATAGATAATCTTAATTGTATTAAAACTAAGACCTTTCGTCCTACATAAAGGAGTAACCATTCATTTATTATTTTTCTCATGTGTTCCTCTCTTATATTTCTCTAAAAACTTTAGTACTTTAGGCATTAGAGTGGCTTTACTAGAAAACTGATGAATCTGTTATTATTTTTAAGTAAATCTTGGCTTAAAATTTTGCCAGAATTATTACTAAACAATTATAACTCATAATATAAATAAATCTTTTTACACTTTTCTTTATTTAACTATACCATTTTTAAAATATTACTTTCTAACTATCAAAATTGACATAAAAATATATATTCATTCATTAAAATAAAAATTAAGCTTAATCTTGTTTACCTTAATAATATTAGTTTTCTATTTCAAAAAGAAAAATGATTTTGTAGTTTTTACTTGTTTTGAATAACGCTATCTTTCATCTTATCTCAGTTGATGAAAATATAAAAATTTTTGTTATGTAATAATTTAATGTATGCGCATATTTAAATAATTGTAATACTTTTACCAATCAACCTTTTTTTCTCAACCTAAGAAGCATAACCTAAAGGAAGATGACATGAACTTGACAAGACTTAGAGCAAAACCCAAAGGAAAAAACATCACATAATACAACCCGCAAAATTGCAATTTGGGTAAACTTATATAATCAGTTAAAAAACACCAAAAACTTAATTGAAATTTGACTTGACACTAAACCAAATTATTTAGTTATATTTTTATTGTAACAAATATAAATGTTACGTTTTGAACTTATAAAACACTAAATGCTCTAAAAATTCATAACTATGAATTAAAAATTTTAAATATTCAAATATTTATTATATTAAAAATATTAAACTTAGAATTTTAAAATTTATTAATATTGCCAATTTAATAAAAGAAAGTAAAAAATGCTAGAAAAGCATAATTAATATGAATAATATAACAAAAATAAAATCATAATTTATTTGTACAATATTAAATATAACATAAAATTTGCATCTAAATATAAAAATTTTAAACGTAAATTTTTAATTATAATTTCTAAAACATTATGTCACACCCCCAACTTTTACTTCGTGTTTCCCATAAGTAAAATAAGAATTTGAGGAAATCATGGGGAATAAAATAGATGTGTGGACCGAATAAAGTTGGTTGGTATGAATAATAGGGTGAAATTTTATAGAGGGTCATAATGGTCATTTTTCAAATTATTAGGGGCAAAATTGGAAAAAGGTGGTTTAAGGTTTAGTAATATGGGATAAATACGTAGAAGGTTGGAAAATATGAAATTAAAATGAAAAGAATGCCAAAGTGTGAAAGGAATAGAGTTCAAGACATAGGGCCATGAATAGTACTTCTAGGGCCCAACTAAGTTAGTTGCACTAGATGAAAGGAAATATTATAAAATAATTTTTGGTGAAATTTGGAGAGAAAATGAAGTCATATAAGTGGTTAAAAGTGCAATTAAGATTTTATTCTAGTGTCTCAAGGAATAGTAACCTAGTTTTAGTTGAATAAAAAAATATTCTGGAGTTGCTCAAATTGAGTTAAAAAATAGCACGACTTGAAGGTATAAAAATCTAACTAAGGCATTGGTAATGGAATTGGAATTTTTAGAACTCGAGAAGGATTTTTACTAAATTAAATAAATGTTAAATCTAATAATTAAAATAGTTACACTCAGTTTTAAAATCTAATTTTTATAGGACACACACATTATGAATTTATAGTATTAATGGCACTAAAATTAGAATTTTATGAGTCTCAGAGGTAGGAGAAAGAATTTATTTAGCCATAAAGACACATGGAACAATATTAACCCTTAGATTGCCATATGTCTTCATTATGGTCCTTGATGGAATTATATAAAAGGAGAAATTTTTTAACCCAAAAGGCAACCAAACCTTTCATTCGTCACCTCTTATGGCCAACGGCCTTTCTATCCCACCATAACCTTTTCTTTTTCTTTTAAAATTGGCATAGTCAAGCTTATTGCCACCAAATAATTATACACATCGACTCTCCATCATCCCCTCATCAATAATTAGGGGTTAAGGCATCAATAAGTGGGCTAAATTTGGAGAAAAAAGTGTTAGGGATGAATAGTGCTCAACTTTCCATGTAAGTGATTTTATCATTAGTTTAATAATTTTCCCTATTATATTTTGATGTCAATTAAGTGTTTCTGGTGTTAGTTTGGTAATTAGAATTATGTAGAATTTATTAAGAATTTTCTAACCATAAAATCATTCATGTTTATGGTAGGTTGCATAGGAAATTCAATGAACTTGTGAGGAATTAATGAAAAAGAGATTTTTAGAGATCAAGGAGTAGAATATTAAGTGTATTAAATGAAATACATGTGTATTTGTGTGAAATTAGATGATCCAAGTGTGTGTGTGTTGTATGGAATTACTTAAATTATAAGGTGTTATATGTTTACATTGGGTTTTATAATGTAATTATGCTAAGTGCATATATGTAACACAAATTACTTAGGAAAAATGTAGCAATGAATAATTAGAATGGGTGAGGTAGGTATGATCAAATGGGGTAATGTGTGTATATGGGTGGAAATGAATGTGTTATGTGTATATGATTACTTAATGTTGAATTATATATAGTTAAATAAGTGACTGTTCAATGAAAATTAATTTAGAGGGTGTTATGTGTAGCACCCCTATTGTAGAGATTATGATATTTTACTAGGGATGAGAGTGGTTAGTGGAGTCATCACCTGGTCTATAAACCAGGACCTCTAATATTCTATACCAGAGAGTTTGAAATTCAGATCTTATTTATGCCTTTATAATATGCCTTCTTATATATTGTAACATTTATCAATCCCTTATCAAACAAGCATGCATTATATTTAAAGCTATTACGTCACCTTTCTATGTATAAGATGTAAATTACAGTATTTAAAAAAATATGACAAACATATTTATACATCCAAAAATTGGGTCATTGATTAATTGTTATTTAACCTAACAATTACCCATAATTCCATAGGAATTAGCAGTAATTGCCCAACTCCCATCTCTAAGAGATTGACTTTTATTAAAATACATTTTTCATGTGACTTTTGATTCAGAAAATACAAATCCATTTTGTTGAGGAAAACACCATTTAATTATGCATAAAATCGTTTGATGTGAAAGTTAGGTTTTAGCGTGTAAAACAAGTTATTTACTAGCTATTACAACCCCAAAATAAGTAATGAAGTGTAAATAGTACAAAACCAAAAGAAATAATCCAAAGTATTAGAATGGTCCTGTCCATATGTCGACTAGTCCGTGCAGACTCTATGAGGCTCTGACATTAGTTTGTGCGGACTACTACATAAATGATATTAAGTCCGTTCGGACCTCCACTCCAATGAGAAAGGTCACTTGCATACAGCTCAAAAGAAGAGATTAACAACAATAAATAGTGGTCCATGAGGACTTAATGACAATGTCAAATAGAATGATCATACAACATGATATAGACATAATGGCACGCTAACATGGTAAACAAAATATGTTAAAACATAATAAACAAGGATAACATGATACTGTTATCGTACCATGGTCTATACAGACCTCATATTATGTACATATCCAATTTATAGGTTTGTACAGACCATTAACCACATATATATTCAATTAATAGGCCTATGCAAACCTTCTATCATTCAAAATAGGTCTGTATGAACTTAGTCATTAGTTCCAAAATGTAAGTGCAATTACAATTTTCTATGAATGATTAGAACATTATTAAATGGATTTGAGAGGTTAACCTACTCTTACAATTGTCATGGGGATTACATAGAACCACCTCACAAGATAATTAATCATGGGAGATCATCAATTACAACAAATGACATAAATAAATGAATGAATATGATGAAAGGAGCCTCAGATCTTACCTTGAAGTGAGCACTAAGCAATAAGGCTAGTGGTTTAGAAGAATAGATTTTTGAGTGTGAGTTAATTTGGACTAGTAGAGTGATTCCTCAAGGGTTTATTAGCTATTGTAATTCTAATTCTTAGCCTCCTCCTTAGGCTCTCCTCTTTAATCTATTGAGACTCCCCCTTAATCATACCCTAAAGTGGGTATTTATAAACTTAGGTTTAAGGGTTTTTTGTCTAGGGGTGGTAGAATCCTTATAGGAATATGATTCAATGCTTAAATAAAAATTCTACACTTTTAGAAGTTTTACATCAGTATGTCCATATGGAATTTTATGGCTTAGTACGCACAGACTTAGGCATGGTTTTCTTGCAAGTCTGTGGGCTTTGGGCCAGGTTGGGTTAGTCCGTGCCGACATAGGCATTGGTTTGTCCGTGTAAACCTTATAGTAGTAAGTCTGTGTGGACTTGTGCCATGTTAGTCCATGTGGACTTGGGTTTTAGGTTACTTGCCTTATTGCATGAGCCTATCTTTGGTTATCATTATAGGCCAAGGAAAGTGAATAAGTCCATACTACAGGGGCTTAGCCCTCACACCCCTATTGGAAATAGTGTCAGGCTTCAGGCTAGGGCCTATTGGCCTAAGCCCTCCACTTTCACCACAAATTCCCATTTTTTTCACATTTTGAGTCACACCGTGAGCTTTTTAGGTTGGGTCAAAGTCTAAATACCTAAGAGAGTCCTAGACCTAAAATCTAGGTGTTTACACTATGTTTAAATCCATTAGGAATTTACTTGCTATTGCTACTCATATGATTATGAGATTCGA
>CANXYI011996123.1:0-12321 GCA_948208565.1 Hura crepitans
ATATATACAGATTTTATAGGCTACAAAAGGAAAGAAATAATTCCTAATTAAATCTCTAATTACATCCCTAAAAGTCTGTTGAGGAAAATCAGATCTCCTAATTAGGAAAACTAATATTCTGTAATATTCTATAACAATTTCCTAACCAGATTTGTAAGGATAAAGACGAAGCTGAAGTCTGGATTACTGCTTTAAAAGCTCTAATATTGCGGAACCATCTTAGAAAAGGGAGAGCAGAATCTAGAAGTGATGGAATCTCCTCTGAAGCAACCAGTCCTAGAGCATACACCCAAAGAAGTTCTCCTTTGAGTTCTACATTTGGTAGTGGTGACAGTTCACAGAAGGTATTCTTTTTGTTCCTTTGTACGTAATTGCATCTGATTGCTAGACATATTACATAGGATTTTTGTTTGTTACTGATGTAGGATGACATGGATCCTCTACGTTTTCGCACTCCATATGACAGTCCTCCTAAAGCTGGTTTAGAAAAGGTGCTTTCAGATATGGAATTGTATGCTGTGGCTCCCAAGGTTATATGCCCATCTGAATCTGCTTGTGAATCAGTTCATTCTGTGTCATCAGGTGGCTCTGATGCAATAAATGGACGTTTAAAGGGTATGAATGCGGATGCCTTTAGAGTTAGTTTATCAAGTGTCATTAGTACATCAAGTCAGGGCTCTGGTCATGATGAAAGTGATGCATTAGGGGATGTTTACATTTGGGGAGAAGGAACTGGCGATGGTATTCTAGGTGGAGGACTGCATGGGGTTGGAGGTTCTGGTGTTCGAGCTGATTCTTTGCTTCCAAAACCCCTGGAGTCTGCAGTCCTGTTGGATGTTCAGACTATAGCTTGTGGTCGCCGACATGCAGCTTTAGTAACAAAACAAGGGGAGGTTTTCTCTTGGGGTGAGGAACTTGGAGGTCGACTTGGGCATGGTGTTGACTCTGATGTCTTGCATCCAAAGCTTGTGGAAGGTCTGAAAAATATCAATGCTGAACTTGTGGCCTGTGGGGAGTACCATTCTTGTGCAGTAACGCTTTCTGGTGATTTATACACGTGGGGTGGCAGTTCTCACAATTTTGGGCTTCATGGATTTAAAAATGAAGCTGCTAACTGGGTTCCAAAAAAGTTAAATGGACCTTTAGAGGGGATACATGTCTCATCAGTTTCATGTGGACCATGGCACACAGCTGTTGTAACCTCTTCTGGGCAACTGTTTACCTTTGGAGATGGAACATTTGGTGTTTTAGGCCATGGGGACCGCAAAAGTGTTTCAATACCCAGGGAAGTGGAATCCCTCAAAGGCCTCCGTACTGTGCGAGCAGCCTGTGGTGTCTGGCACACTGCTGCAGTTGTTGAAGTGATGGTAGGCTCTTCAAGTTCCAGCAATTCCTCTTCAGGAAAGTTATTCACATGGGGAGATGGAGATAAAGGTCGTCTTGGGCATGGCGACAAAGAACCAAGACTGGTGCCCACTTGTGTTGCTGTCCTGGTTGAACCCAACTTTTGCCATGTTGCTTGTGGGCACAGCATTACTGCTGCTTTGACAACAACAGGCCATGTTTACACAATGGGTAGCCCTGTATATGGTCAGATTGGGAATCCTCAAGCTGATGGCAAGCAACCTGTCCGTGTCGAGGGAAAGCTTGCAAAAAATTTTGTCGAAGAGTTAGCTTGTGGTGCATATCATGTAGCAGTTTTAACTTCAAGAACTGAAGTTTACACTTGGGGAAAAGGTGCAAATGGACGATTAGGTCATGGTGATACAGATGATAGAAATTCTCCAACAATTGTTGAAGCTCTGAAGGACAAACAGGTTAAAAGTGTTGTTTGTGGCACTAGTTTTACTGCGGCTATCTGTCTGCATAAGTGGGTATCTGGAATTGATCAATCCATGTGTTCTGGATGCCGCCTTCCATTTAATTTCAAAAGAAAACGACATAACTGTTACAATTGTGGACTTGTTTTTTGCCATTCTTGTAGTAGTAAAAAGTCTCTCAAGGCTTCTATGGCACCGGACCCAAACAAACCTTATCGTGTCTGTGATCAATGCTTTGGCAAACTTAGGAGGGCTATTGAAAATGACTCATCATCTCATTCTGCTCTGAGCAGAAGAGGAAGTATAAATCAGCGACTGATTGAAGTTGAAAACAACTATTCAAATGCAAGATCCCTTGTACATCTTGGAGGAAATAATTCCATAGAATCATCTAAAGATGTGGAAAGTGAATCTTTAAAAAGAAACAAAAAGTTGCTCTTAAATGGTTCTCAGGCTGCAAGTGAATCTTCTCAGCGTAGTGGATTTAATAGCTCTAAATCTTTTGGTTCATCCAAGAAATTCTTCTCTGCTTCTCTTCCGGGATCAAGAATCATGTCTCGAGCAACATCACCAACATCTAGGCGATCTAGTCCACCTCGTGCAACAACTCCAACCCTGACTGTTCCTCTACATGCATTGCCAAAAACTGTTGTTGATGACACTAAAAGGTCAAATGATGGTCTTACTGAAGAAGTTGTTAAATTAAGAGCTCAGGTATTCATATGATCCTTTAATAATTTCTGTTGCCGTCCAGAATTTGCTTCTCCCCTAAGTTTTAAGCTGCAGTATAAATGTTTTGCCTGCATAAGTGTACGATGATGTTGTCAATTGCTGAGCTAGAATGTTGCGCAGAAGTAATTGACATCATCATCTAAACTAATAGTTAAATTGGAGTTTGGCATTATGTCTGTGGTTTTGATTGCTTATAGCGTTAAAATATATTATTTGCCCTGGTCTGTGTTCTGGTTTCCTTCTCTTATAGTTGTCGTAGTTGCTTAACTTTATTTATTGTCCTTACCTTTTTATTATTTGCTTTTGTTGGCTGATTACACTTAAACAAGTTTATTTAACAATAGCATGCATCACATTGCAATGCAGGCACGAAATTTGTGGGAAATATTATTTTGTTGGTCCAAATTGGGGATACAAGCAAAGACTTCAGATAGTATTCAACCTTTATATTCTAATTTTATGCACACAGACACACACCAAAACTTATCAACTGAGACGAATTAATTGCATGTTCAAAATTAAGTTGCGCCTGGCCCTGGTTCAGGAGTTGTGGGAAACTGCTTCAAGAATCTATTGTGACTTAAATATATCAGATCAAATTATTCAGATATTTTGTGTGACGTACTGCATGAATTTTTCAATGCAGCTGTGCTTTATCCTTGGTAGTTAACCTCTTTATCCTTGAATAAAATGTTGCTCCCATGCCCAAAAATTAAATTGCATGCACCTGAGTTCTTTCTATTATTTGCTTTCCCTTAATTGACTGCATTAGTTATCCGTCTCATGAGGAAAACTCCATGTAGCCAGGCTTTGCTGTTATTAGCCCAAGTATTAAAGATTTTTCTTAGCGTTGACATTCTTTTGGTCTTATTCGAAAAACATTATTAAAATTATGTGACTGATTAAATGTGCCCACACATTCTCGGGTATTGTAAAGCATTCTGCATGGATGGCTGTGTCTCTCTCTTATGCTATATTGGCTTTTCATTCTAGGTGGAAGAACTTACTCGCAAAATTCAGCTTCAAGAAGTGGAGCATGAAAAAGCAACCAAGCAATTGAAGGAAGCTCTTGCAATGGCGGAGGAGGAGACATCCAAATGCCAAGCAGCAAAGGAAGTGATCAAGTCTCTTACTGCCCAGGTAAGCTAAAGTCAATGACTGTGCCTTATTTCTGAACTTGCTGCTTTTAGTATGATAGGCAAGGAAAGGAGCAATCTTAGTTGATAAAAGCTATTGTCGATTGTACAGGCTGTCATATATAAGTTGACATGAGCTGAGTTTTTTAGAATTTAGATTAGTCAGATGAGAGGCCTTTATCAAGTATCAGATGATTCCATTGTGATGTCAAATGCTTTATGTGTCTAATCATGCTATGTTGTTATCTCAGATGTAGTACGGTTGCAGATGCATGCCTCTTTAATCAATTACTTAAAAGAAAAATAAAATTGTAGGAGCAAAGTGCCTTCTTTTGAAGTGTCCTTGTGGCATAGATGTATATATGAACACGTTCTTTTATTACATATTATGCCATAAGTCACGACAGGAGGTTGTAAATTTCTGTTTTTCCTATGGATGTATATATGAACATGTTCTTTTATTACATATAAGCCGTAAGTCATGACAGGAGGGTGTAAATTTCTGTTTTTCCTAGTGACTATAAGGTTAATGGGTGATGCATCATCTTTTCCTTAATGTATACTTTTTGTAGTTGAAAGACATGGCTGAAAGGCTGCCTGTTGGAGCAGCAAGGGTCAGCAGCTCTCCCTCCTTCCATTTTTCTTCTGCCACTCCCCCAAGGGATGTTTCTTCTGCTGTCAATATGCAACTAAACAGTCCTACGGATTCGCATGAAGCAGATTCAAATGGATCAAGCAGCCTGGTGATTTCTAATGTGCCAAGTGCTGCTAATAATCAAACTTTAAATCACTCTGAAGTGGCACATTTGGAAACAGCAACTAGGACCAAAAACAGAACAGCAAAAGTTGAACCTGCTCACGGGGAGGAATGGGTTGAGCAAGATGAACCAGGTGTCTACATTACCCTTGTGTCGCTGCCTGGAGGTGCAAAAGATCTTAAGCGTGTTCGTTTCAGGTATTCACAAGGCATTACAAAATATCTGTCTTTCCATAAATCTTTTATTTCCGAAACTGAACAGCCTTCTTAAAGGAAGCCTAGTTATATTTTCTTTAACGACAAGGAATTCAAACTCTTGCAAGGTCAATCTGTTGCATTACTCGCACTAAATCCGCATTTCCTCGTTAATAGTGGTGGAAGGTGTATGAGTAGAGAACTGAGTTTTCAGATTACCATTCGTCGCCATTTTAGAGATCATTAATGTATTGTTCTCTTAGGCAATAATTTCTTGTTTTGCAGTCGCAAGCGATTCAGCGAGAAACAAGCAGAACAATGGTGGGCAGCAAACAGATCGAGAGTGTATCAACAATACAATGTCCCTTTGATCGAAAAATCTATTGTTGGCATGGGGAGGGAAGGTCTAGCGCATTGACATCGGACAATTGAGGATGTAAATGCAGCAACACTCGATGATTGGAGGTAGGGAATTTAAGAAATTGGTTTTATGTCAGCTCTGATGATTGAAGGAGGCCAATTTTGTGAGTTAAGGGTGTCGCTAATCGCATTCTCATTTTGTTTCCTTTTCTAATTCTCCATCTGGCTTTCGTCCCTTTTATTGGTAAATGTATCCAGATGATCATTCCCGCAATTTTCAGAAGGGGAAGTTGGAAATATGAGGAGGGGGGGTTATGTATATTCTTTGTAAGCGGGTTGCTGGCTTTGAATTCAAAAAAGCTAACTTTTGTATATTCACGAGGATGATACCATACAAATTGCCATTCATGTAGCGTCGGCAGCGGCATTTATTTTTTCTCCTCCTTTGGCAAAAAGTAGGGCTGTCGAAATGTACTGGGGTATTCTCTCATTTTTTTTTTCTTGGTAGGAAAAAAGAAAAGGTTGTAATTCGCCCACTGATACGTGATTAGTCCGCATCTTGGAGTTTGGCTTTGATAGAACTCCATGTCATGAAGCTTACTACTAATGAAAAAGGTTCAACTGCGAAAATTGAGGGCTGCATGTCAGAAAAGTGGATATTATTTTTCCCTCAAAGATAATTTATATAACACTAGTGTTTGCAATTACATTTCAATGACGTACATATACAAATAAAAGAGAATGGTTAATCGACTGGTCCAACATTCGCTAAAACTTCCTCATCTTCTCAGTATTATTATCGAAGTTTAAAATGGTTGATGATGGCTTAAACATGATTGCTTCTTATTCCAACAAATAACATTTCTTTGCCAAAAGTCTGCATCAATAACTTTCAAGGTTGACATTGTAAATTCAGTTCAGACTTGGAGCAACCATGATCTGAAACATTCATGATACTCTACAATTATAAAATAAGCTTTCCAAAATTCATGTAAGTTCAGATTATCCATGGCTGCTCAGCGCAGCGTCTCTACTTGATTCTACGACCCCGTGAAACTGGGTACCATTAGTTATCCATGCTTGAAGGCCCCCTCCCCAAGCCGAGGAGCAAAGTTGGAAAGACAATAAACAATTCTCCTTGTAAATAATGGTAAACCCTATACTAGTTTTATGTACTTGAATAATTTTCAAGATACAGAACAAGCTTAATTTTGGGTACGATAGTACACAGAATAGTGCTAAAAAAAATAGGAGCTTCAGTTAGAAGAGGTCGTCCCCCACCCCAACCAACCCAAAACAAAACTCAGCTAAGGCCAGAGGAAAAAAGAAAAAAAGTAATAGCATATCAGAATGTATTGCGAATATTTAAACATTGGGAATTAGCAGTACATGTTAGGAACCCAAGAGATTCCAATATGACACCAGATAAATTAAATTGAATTCAATTCAAAGCTTATATCCCAACAGATCAGCATCCTCACTGCAAAAAGCGTACAATGAAAATATGTTAAAACTGCTCTAAGTAGTGTGCAGTATGGAGAGGGAAAAAAACAACAGACAAAATGTCTCCACCCGTCATCTTTTAGAATTCGTATGAACAAAGCCAAGGCGGGCCAAATAATTGCGCTCAGCAAAATCATGCAGTGAGCGGTGAGGTCTTGTTCCTTCGTGATCAGGTTTTCCAAATTCTTCTTTTAACAATCTTCTACATCCATCAGTGTCCTACGGAAAAAGCACATAGAAGTCAATCTCGACGTATAAAAGTGGTACGTTGTAGAGCTCTCTACCATGCGTAATCAATCTTAGGAAAAGGCATACCTGTAGGAATTTCAGCATTTGCTCTTCAATTGTACCACGCATGGCTAAAGTCTCAACATGAATGGGACGAGTAGCACCCATCCGATGAGCTCGACTAATCACTTGTTCCTCCATGCTGATAATTTCGACATAATAAGAAAACCCAAAAAAAAAAAGGAGCAAAGAGCTGGGAAATGACAACTATTTTGATCAATGGAACTCCTTACTTCAAATCAGAACGTTAAAAGCATTTCATAAGGCTCAATTTGGTTTTCATGTAGGGGAAAAAATATTAGGGAGGGAGCACCTATCATTAAAAAAAAAAAAAAAAGGATTACCTTCCGTCCCAGATAGGCTCCATTAAGAATACATGTGTTACAAAGCTCAAGTCCAGACCCAGTGCAGCGCTTCCATCCATTAAAAGTACCATACAAGTTGCATCATGTTGGAATGTGGCCAGCGACTTCATCTGTAAAAGCAAAAGCACATACCAGACAGCACTAAGACAGCTTAAAAAAAGCAGCAAATGAAGTGCCGGAAAAATACATAATAATTCAATTACCTTGTTGCTTGAGTGCATTGGACTATAAAGTCCAGCAAATTTGATACCAGCGAACATTAACTGTGCAAAAGAAAAAGATGTTTGATCCTGTACATGGTACAAGAATATCCAGATAACCCTATTCGTACTAAATACTATAAACTACAACTACCTGCTGTTCGACCACATGTATATGCTCAAGAAATTGAGAAAATATGAGAACTTTCTCTAGAGCATTCTTACGAGTCTCAGAAACCTGTGCAGATGAGTCCTGCAACAGTACACCTGAATCACTCATTTGAGCGGGGCAAAATTTCTCATTGATTTTCTTGTTATCACTCTCCTCATTAATGGAGTGACCACTTTTGCTATTGGCCTCCCACATTTCTTTCAGCTTCTGTACAAGGTAAGAAACTTTACTGCTAGATGTTGATTGCCAATCAGGATCCCAGTTATCCTACATAAACACCACAAGGATATGTATTCGTAAAAGTTGTTATGATCCTAGAAAAACAGAATTTGTGATTTCAATTTAAAACAAAGCCTGCCTGTTTATAAGAAGGTTGTAACTCAATAAGATCTTTGGGAACAGGCCATTTGGGGTTTGGATTTTCTGGCCGGGTTAAAATTTCAGGAGTTTGCATCTCATATAAGTAACCACAGCCAGGAAAAGTACACCGTTCACTATCCAACCCAACACAATCAAGGCATAGAAGATGCCTACATGGTGTGACAACAGGAAGACGGCACCATTCATTGCATCTGAATCCAAAAACACAAAAGGAGGAAAAGAAAAATCAATCTGCCAACTAATTTTGACCATTATTAGGCACAAAAATATTGAAAGCGAAAAATCACCTTAGACAATTGCCGCCATACTGTAGGTAATACTTTATTAAAGCATAATCCTCCGACATGGGATCCAGACCCTTTTCAACTAAAATGTCCATAGTTTCCTGAATGTCTTCACCAGCATCTGTCACTTTAATATGCCCAGAAACACAGCATGATAGCCTCACATTTCTAATTGTAGCACTTCTGAACTTCCACTGCTTTGGGTTAAGCAAACTTTCAACATGAGAAGGATCATTCCAGTCAGCCATAAGTATATTCCGCCTCACAGTAACAACCAATTCATTATAACTTCTTGCATGCTCTTCAGTAAAATTAAGAAAAGTCACCTTCTTGATACAAGGAGGAATAGTTTTCAAATCTTTCTTTCTAGCACTAATCAAGCACCTACGGAGCAGCTGCAATAAACGTAAGCGACCTTCTTCCATCTCTGCTTCAAAGGGTCTAAGTATGCCAGCTTCCCAAGTCTTTTGATTCTGTCCATATGCTTCCTCGTGTAGGAACTTTAGCATTGGTTGGAGATGTGACAACTGACTATTTGGTGTATTAGGTGTTGGAGTTCCTGTTAGCAACCAGCGATTGGAAGCTGTCAATGAAAGAGCCATCTGCAATTTGTTTGTTAAGTTAAGACTAGAACCCAGAGTGTGTCCTTCATCTAACATGACTCTAAGCCAATGCACTTGCATCAAAGGGCTTTTCTTACGGGGCCCCCACTCTGCACTTAAACGACTAAAGGTTGTTATAACAACATCAAAATCCCATGCCAGGCTGTGAGCAGAAGGCTTTTTATGATCAGTCCAGATGCAAACCCGTAACTGACCAGGTTTGACATGCTTCTGGATCTGGGTTTTCCAATGATCAACCAGATTTGCCGGCACAACAATCAAAGTTGCTCTAGACAAATATAACCTGACAGAATTCAATGGATTGCAAAGAGCAATTCTAAGAGCATCGACGTCAAATGCCAAGTTTTCAAGGGTCCGTGGGTAGTACCACTTACTAACACCCTTTTCTACTCTCCGTATCAGACCAAGTGCTTGAAATATTTTATGAAAAACATGCACATCTCCGCTACCAGACGAAGAGTACGCACCTAATATTGGACTTGTCAAACCAATCGTCTCCATTTGAGAAAGCCTTTCTGGTGAAAGATTAGCCAGCCAAGTTAAAGCTTTCTTTGTTTTAGAATTTATCATTGAATAATGCTCCTTGAGCGCACCAACGAAAAATGATACATTTTCCTCCTTTGCACCAGAAGTTCCTTTCATATAAAATCCAGGTAGGTATGTTATAGACTCACGATTGTCCCAAGCTTCTTCTGGGTCTTTGCATCTCTGATGCGCAGGATCAGCATTCATGCTACAAAACCATGCAGTTGCAGCATCAGGTATAGCATCAGTAAGCTTCCTCCACTTTCGGCACGCATCACATTGAACCCAAGTTTCATTAACTGAATAATCTGAATTAACCTTTCCGCATGACACACCCAGATCCTGTTCGAAAGAAGTGTACACTGGGACATTAAACCTACACTTCCTCTTGTTTATTTTCTCTCCAACTTTTCTTTTGCAGCCAAATTCAGATTCTTCTTCATATGAATGGAGAAGATTTTTCCTGATCCGGTTCAAGCTCCTTGTGCATCTTACTGCTCGTGCAGCTGGCTCTAAGTGTGGAGCTGATTGTGATTTGATATATTTATCTGAGGAAGACTCATTTGAATGAACAACTACCTCACTTGAATCCAGAAGCCTTGCTCTTTTATGAGGGGAATAGCTTAGATCAACCACTGAAGTTGAATTATCCAAATATAATTGCCGTGTACGAGAACTCAGACTAATAACCCTCTTCCCTGTCAGTATATTATTACAAGTGAAGTCATCACCACTGAGTTCATAATACCCGCATCGCTGGTCACCGTTATGTGTGCACCAGGTTATTTGAACTCCATCTGGTGGGTCAGCAATTGTTCCTTGTGTCTTCAGAATTAGAGAAAGTGCAGTTATAGTCTTTCCTAAACCAGGTTCATCACAAAACATTCCTCCACGAAAATCCCTTATAGTAGGAGCAACCTCAGTAACTAATTCCCCAGAAACAGTATTTATATTGAACGTAAATCCATCTTCAGTACAAAAATTCATATAAATAGGATGTGGCAGGAGTTGAGCATTCCGCTCACGTTGTAACATCCACTCCACAGCGGCCTCCTGGTGAGGAAATAATTTAAGTTTCATGCATGGCATTATACATACAGCCAAAGATCTTAAGTGATGACAGGTTGATGCTACCCTGATGAGGTCCATTGGTCTAAGGACTGTTAAAATTTTTGTCAGGAGATCATCCGCCAGATCCCAAATGCCAGATACACAGGTGTCATATGCTGGTTTTATGCTCGAGGAATAAAACTTTCCCTTACTTGCCACATTAGGCAAGCCCTTGAAAATTTCATGGAGTTCAAAACGCCTTTTTTTCAAAGAATCGTGGATATTACAATGTAAATGGCATCCGATGACATGGCAATAAGAAAGATTCCAAACACTCAGATTCCCTCCCAGCACATCATAACAATTCCCTCCATCAACAAGCAACGAACGTCTCTTCCCCCAGTCACAACTGCAGACTTGAACAAGTTACATAAATCAAGTAAATAGAGCATATACAAAAGAATCTCAAGAAATATATAATACATAATCTGGAACCAAAACAGTAGCTTGCCTAATAACGAACCAAATTTAATTGCTAAAACACAACTATAGCGAGCTAAACCAAACTACCAAGTGTCTTTTGTGCGCACCATGAAGTCCAGATAATCCAACATTTTCATTATGCCCTATCAAGAAGTAAAATTGGCATATAGTTAAAATTGATTCTTCCGGTAACTTCTACTATGCCCAATACCAAGCCATTCAATTAGCAATCTGATAGAGTTCACTCAATAAGACAAATGAGCTTTACAACTAAAAAATGAAAAGTATCTATTGGCTGATAAAACCAAACAGAATCCAAGCATATAGCAAAAATTAAAAAAAGAAAAAAAGAAAACCTCAAGTGTCTGAAGAGAGCTCCAGCAATTGATCCAGATTTGGGAAACTGCCAACCAGTCCACAACGCAATAGGCAAATACACATCCACAAGCACGACCGCCCTAGCCTCATATTGCTCTCGCTCATCAACTTCAACTTTCAGAACACGAGCGAAAACTTTAAGACACTTATTCGCAACCAATGCATGAATCTGGTGCACCACGCTCAAGCTTCCATTCACCATTCCGATGCCTCTCTTGTTCTTCCTCTTCCCGGCACTCGAGTTCAGCTTCAACGGCGAAGAATAATCCGTTCCATTGGTGATTGCGAATAAAAGGACGCCGTTTCCGGCCTTGAAACCGATATCAACGGCGTCGGAGAAGACATGGCAGGGAGAAAGAAAGGAAATGCCGGGATCGGGAAGAAGAGAGCGAAGTGAAAGAACGGTACAGAGGTAACCACAGAGCTTGTGATCTGGATAAGGATCTTCCATCGATGGAAAGTAAATAATCTAAAATAGGGTTTTCAATTGGTCATGGTTTTAAGCAGAGGAGAAAGCAAAGGCCAACCGAGCTTTGGAAAGCAGTGGTTCCTCTGAGAGGTAAACAAGAAGCAATGGACGGTTTTTAGGTAAAAAGCTTTCGATGGGCACCACCACCAGTTGTTGACCATATGCTTTAGCTAGGCTGTTAATTGGGCTTTAAGCAGCCCAATGTTTTCCCATCTCTTTTTGTAATTAGATTTGGGAATCCAACTGAACCTTACAACAACGGGTGTTAGCAGTAGGTTTTACAGGAAAATTATTTTTTATCTTTTTTTTTAAGAAAAACAGTACCTATAGTCAAAATCGAAGTATTCCATTACTTCTTTTCTAATACTGTAGACACTTATTACATAGAAAGTATCGGCACACTTTTTCATTTACTTTCACTCATGAATACAAAATTATTAGAAAAATAATTTTTTAAATAATTTGTGTGTCCTCACAATGTTTTAATTGATTGAAAAAAATTCTCACCCTCAAAAGTAATTGATCTAAATAAGGTTTTTAATTGGCTATGATTTTTAGTAGGTAAAATCGAAATTTAAAAGGCAATAATTCTTCTAAGAA
>CANXYI011996174.1:0-19597 GCA_948208565.1 Hura crepitans
CATTTACTTTGTTATATCATAACCATAAGTATATATGTTATCTATACTATTAAGACTTAAACATCATATATGTGCGCATGTATAAGTGTTTTATATGTATGTTCTCATAAATATTAACACATATACATATAACATGAGATAACAAAACCTAAATATGCATATGCACAACTTACCTTAATAAATTTCCTTAATCATTACACACCTTTATTATGTTAATATATTTGTATTCAATAAAAACCATACATATGTAACATGCTAATCATAATTATGCAAACATGCCTTTGTTAGTATATAAGTCTATTTATTTTAACATTAATTATTTTGAAACATAGTTTTCATTATTCTTTGCCCATATTCCAAAGACAACATCATGATACTAGATAATAAGACTCAGTGACCATAAAGGTCTGACGATGACCCAAAGGTTTAGTGATAACCACAAAGGTCTGACGGTGACCTAAAGGTTTAAAATCAAACAATAGCCTGAAGGTAAATATGGTAGCTCGGAGGCCTAAGATAAGAACTAAATTGCCCTAGCAACTGTTAATCTCCTTAATTGATTGATCAACCTATCCAAACTAGGTTGTCTAACTCATATGGGCAATCACCATTCTTTAATGTAGGTTTCATATGTATTAACATGGATTATGTATATATTACACATTATTTGGCCAACAAATGACCAATGAGGATAACTATCATCATTTGATCATAATATTCATTTCTGTATCATTCTTCATTCAATATAAACATCATAAGAAATTTACATGATAATCACATTAGATACAAGCCTTACATTGCATTACATAGTCATATCGCACATAATTTTAGGTGATTGCACTAGGCACATACATATTCCATTTTTTCTAGTAGTTGCTCTAGGCACCCATATATCACATCTTTTCTACTGGTTGCTCTAGGCACCCACATATCACATCTTTAGGCAATTTGGCTATCACATAACCATCATGCCATTTATGTTTTCAACACTTAAGGCTAATCATTATATCTTTAGACCCTATTTTTTACATACCCATTTACACATACATATTATTGTCATACTCATTTCTATGTCCTATAATACCTTCATAATTTGTATTAACTAATGCCATTTCAACATAGCATTATAAGATTAATACAATGCACACACAATAATCCATTATCAATCTTGAAAGATTACATAAAACATAACTCAATATCTATTTATATTCTTTCATCATTTTATCTAAAACATAAACTAACACAAACATATAATCTCATACACTTTATCTTGAAGTTATTAGAATCATACACTTGTCATGCTAAAACCACAATATATGACATATGTATACAAATATTATTTGTAATACTAAATTAATATTTTTATTCTTATTTAATTTTTATAAAATCTCCTTGATCTTTAAAAATTCCAATTCCATTTCCAATGGACTCTATAGAATATATGAGTATTAAAATATGTCATTCCTAGTACTATTCGAGCAAAAACACAATATTTTATGATTTAGCTTTAACTTGTTATTATTCATAGTTCACTACCATAAAAACTTTACTTTTATTTTTAACCAACTTAATGACTTCATTTCTATTCCAAACTTTGTCCAAAATTGTCTCTTAATTAATAATTTCATCTTGTAACATTAGTGTAGCTCGAGTCTTAAAAAACACTATTCATAACTTGAAAGGTACTATTCATGAACATACTTGTTATAGATCGTTAATAATCTAAATATCCTTATTTTCATACCAAATTGCACTCAAATTTTGTTTATAACATGATTTACTGATTATTAAGATTAAAAACTCTAGTCATATCATGAAAGTCACTATTTATGACCTTGAGATTTACTATTCATAATCCCAAGATTTTTGAGTGTTACATGCACCACTATTATGATGAAATGCTTTCACTGACATAGATTAAGTATCCATGTGAAGAACTTATGTTAAGTCTCAAATGAACTTACTTCCTAAGCAAGCATCCATATGTTAACTCTAAGTATCACCATGCTTATAACTTTTGAGAACTACTGCTTAACCCAGTCAAGAAGTATAACATGTGCTGGTATATTCATATTAACAATATCTTTTCTTATTAATATTATAACTAAGAATAATTTTAGTATTATCACATTTTCATGTAATAAAAATCTCACACCATGAACACTTCGTGATTTCCTCTACACCATGATTGTATACCAAGACTTTATAACATGGTTTAAGACATTGCAAACAATGATAGTTAAATATTATAAAAATACCATGTAATAAAGAAAATGTCTTTTCATTAAGAAATAATGATTAAATGTACATATCATATATGTGCTCTAGGGCATACAACTAATAAGATATATTCTAGTTGCTTTTTACTAGGCTTACTTTAACTAAATAGAAAATGAAAGCCTAAAGAGTATAATTCAACGACAACAAAATTCCCAAAAGAATTCTTGGAGGATTAGTTTAGAGAAATTTTTATTCTAATAGGAAAAGGAACATCTAATTAGCATCAAGTAAATGATATATCTATAGTGCAGGAGTTTGAGGGAAAGTAAAAAAGGTAGGCATAAAACATAGATAAAAATAAGTGTCATGTGAAAATGTGTGGGAATAACGACAATTCTCTTAGAAGATCAATTTTGTAATGTAAACTAAAGGGTCTCAACTTTTGAAAAAGAATATATAGAGAGCAACTTGATATTGTTTTTATTAATTATGTAAAATTGGGATGTTCTGTAGCCTAATTTCTATGAATAAATAAAATCTATAGTATTTTATCACTCATAAAAAAGCATTTTAACCATATATGCAATTTATAGATCACAGCATATTGCATTACACGCTTTATTTTTTTCATGATAATTGTGATCTCATAAAATTACAGTATAATTTTCCAACCTCTTAATTCAACATGATAAATCTAAGAGGCTTAAAAATCTCTATTTTGGATGAAATAAACATTATTATATAGGAAAATGATGTTGGAAGAGATAGCCTCCCCCTGAGATTGACATACAACTCCCTACCCTAACAAAGATTGATTTTTATCTAGAATATTACACCATTTTGAAAAATATTTGGGAGGACCTAACAGTATAACAACAAAAAACATTCGAGAAAACATATAGATAGGTTTCATATTTGATGTATCTATAACTATCTACTTCCCTTCTTAAAGCTCTACTTCATTAATGTGACCCTACTTACAAATGTCTTACATTCAAAGAAATAGATTTAACTCCTATAATTCAAGAATATCATTTCATGTTAGGTACCCAAGTCATAAATAATCTATACTGGCATGATAAAAGAGAAAATTGTGAAAAGACAATTGGCAAAGATTATAGGGATCTAAACCACTTAAATGGATGAATTATATGACCTAAACATTTTGGGAATTTAGATGGCTCCCGTGATAAATTTTAAATGATTAAACTACAAATGGTAGAGGTATTACAAGTATTAACAGTTGTTGTCAATGGAACAGTCATATTTCTAAAAGAATTTAGGTATATAGACCAAAAGGGACCAAACCTAATTATTACAATCTTGTTTGAAACTTTTTGGTCTCTTATAATGTGTTAAAGAATGAGAAGTAAAAGATTTAAAACATCTACACAAATGCTTATCATGTAGGTGCTAAACCATCTCCTTTGTCCTTTAAAGTTTGGATTTCTATAGGTAACATATGTGACAAATTTTGACTGCTATAGGAATCACATGTCTCACTTCAAACAAGTTGTCTAGTTAGAATCATACCTAAGTAAAAGGCAATGGCAGGGATTTTTTTTTTTGTGGTTAAGAGAAAAAAAATGTTAAATGGATAGTTTTTTTTTGGAAAGAATGTCAAGACATGATATATAATTATGACAATTATCCATAGGTACCATTGTTTAGATCGTAGGGGGGAATTATTTATGCACCAACATCAACTAAAAGGCAATATGGGTCAATGCAATTTATCCTTATTGTTGAAGGGATTACATGAAGTGGATTTCTCTTATGAAAAATTAAATATAATATTGAGAACTCAGGACTTTGTAAAGGCTTACCAAAATATTAAAGTATTATTCACTAGAGCTAAGAGAGGTGATGTCAAAGCTAAGTATAATGAATATCATAAAAATCTAAGAAAATACTTTATTCCGCTAATGATAAGATTACCTAAGGAGCATGCGGCAAATGAAGAACTATCAGGGCTAGTAAAGGATAAGAGTAATTTCAATCAAGGAGATTCAAGGGATATTAATGTAGCCTATAGGATTTGACTAACCAGTCATGCTAAGCAGAGAACATTTGAGATTTAAAGAAAATGAACAATTAAAAGATGAAATAGTGGAAATGAAGATTGAAATATATAAGTATTAATAGGGCAATAGGACAATGGAAAGTACAATAGACATATTGATTAGAGAAAGAGATATGGAGAAATATTCCTTAAAAAGCTCAAAAAAAATCCATAACTATAAAGGCCAATTTAGAGCCATTATAAAAGTTTGTGAAGAACTTTTATGTAAAAGAGATCGGTTAGTATAAGAATCATAGAGACACCTTTCAAATCAGAAGTTTTACAAGGATAATTTTATAAGGAAATGCACTGAAGTAAGTCAATTGACTAATAAGGTACAAAAAATGGCATGAAAGGCCCATAACCTTTCTAAAAAAGTTAAACTCTTAAAAGACACTCACATGCCAACTAGGCCATTGGGACAAAGGATGTAACACTTTGTAGAAGGGATTTATGATGAGTTATATTACTATAGGCAATTTGTTTGGCTTGAAATAATAGGTTGGTACTAATAGATAGGATTTTTGTTTTAGCAATATCATAAGAAGGTTAAAGAAATAATGGTTGGTTTATAGTCTAAAATAATATATATATATACATACATATATATATGTATGTATGTATGTATGTATGTATGTATACATGCATATATATGTGTGTGTGTGTGCTTATAAGAATTTTATTATCAAAATATGGTCAGGTAGCATGTTGTATGAATAAATTAATGTAACTTGTCAGTTAGTCACATTATTGTAACATAAATAAAATATTGTGCAGATGGCTTACCTTTTGGGCCTATAATGATAACTAAAAATAGGCTCAAGCAACAAAGAAAGCACCTAAAACTCAGGTTTGTATAGGCCATCTTGGTACAAGGCCATCTAGACTTAATGCTATAAGGTCTGCACCAACTAAGGCCCAACCTAGAATAATAGGCCCATGGTTAGCTCAAATAAACCAAAGTCCATGTTTGTATGGACTGTAATAGACTCAGCCTAAAACTAGGCCCAAAGCTTATGGTCTAACCGAACAAACCAAAGCCTATATTTGTATAGGCTATGTAGACTTAACCCAAAACTAAGCCCAAGGCCTATGAACTATCAGGGTAAACCCAAAGTCTAAGTCTGCATAGACTTAGAAGCTAAAGTCCATACAGATTTAGTAATGAAAAGCTTCAAAAAAATGTGAACTTCCTATTTAGACTCTAAGTCCTAACCTTTTTAGAATTCTACCTCTTCTAAATGGGAAAGCTATCCACTAAGCCTATAAATACCCTTTTTTGGGTGAGAATTAGGTGAGGTAATCAAAAAGCTCTTAATCATATGTTCTAAGAGTCTAAACATGGACTATAAAGTAGAAATCGCTCTACTAAACCTTAGCCCACACTAAAAATAATAGTTCTTTGTAAAACCTTACCTTTACATTGTTACTTAAAGTTTATTTACAAGGTAAGATCTAAGGCCTCTTTCTATATTCATTTCTATTCATTTTTATTGCTTCTATAAATAGATGATCTCCGATGATTAATCATATATGAGGTGATTTCTATGTAATCCCCACATCGACTATAGGAGTAAGTTATTGTTTTGAATTATTTTAATCGTATATAATTGCCTATTAAATCGATGTAATCATTCTAGAATCAACATTTTAATCTCATGGACTTATCTTAATGTGTGATATAATCCATACAGACTTAATATTTAAATATGTTCATGATTTGATGTTTGTTCAAATTATTGTTCAATAATTATCATTTGTTTACTTTGTATACTATGTTTTAATGTATTCTATTTACCATGTTGACATGCATGTATGCTATTATCATGTTGTATGATAATTTTATTCCTTAATATGTATATTATTGATATTCTGTAATTAATGTGTGGTTCACATGGACTCCCTTTTATGAGGATCATAATTTGTGTGGATGCATATGTTTTATGAAACATGGACTCCTCTTTATGAGGAACATAGTCTTTATAGATATGTATTATATATACATATATGTTCTATCTATAAGTCCATACGGACTCTTTTTCATGAGGAGTGTAGTTTGCACAGACACATTTTCTAAAATCTAGCCCTTATGAATATCTGTATTTATCTTTATGTTTCCTTTTGCATGATTGGTCTACCATTTTCTCATTTATAATCATCATTTAAGCATGTATCATGATCATTCATATTTACATCATACAAGTTATTATCATTTTGTTTGGTATTGCTCTTAGGACCTCATGGACCATTATTTGTGTTAATAACCTCTTTCTTTGAGTTATACAAGAGTGATTGTTCTTACTAGATTAGAGGTCTAAATGAACGTATTAGCAATGACCTATTGTAGTTCACATGGATATAAGCTTAGAGGCATACTTAGTCTACATAGACTTGATGACGTAGAGATGGGACCAAATAGTTTGCTCTTTATTTCTTTATTTGGTTTTGTACCTTTTATTTGTCTTAATTATTTTGGGTTGTAATAAGTAGCTTAATAACTCATTTTACACACCAAAAGCCTAACCTCACATGAATAGTTTTCTATTTAATTAATTGGTGTTTTCTTAATAAAATGGTTTTGAGTTTGCCTTAATAAAAGTCACATGAAAAATGTATTTTAACAATGGCCAATCTCCTAAAGATAGGAGTTAGGCAATTACTGCCAATTCCTATAGAATTACGAGTAGTTGTTAGGTCAAACAATAACTAATAAATGACTTAGTTTCTGAATGTCCAATATACACTAATGCTTGTTATATATTTTGAATATGGTAATTTATTCTCTCTAAGTGAAAAGGTGACATGAATGCTTTAAATAAAATACTTGCTTGCATCATACGAGATTGATAAACATTAGAATATAAAGAAAGGTATATTATTAGGGCATTAATAAGATTTGATTCTGAACCATTTTTGGGTAAAAGATTAGTGATTCTAGTCTAGAGCTAGGTGATGACTCTAAATACTAACCGTTTAGTCCTTAGTAAAATACAATAAATCTATAATGGCAATAAGAATTGAATATGAAAGTGCCCAAATAATATGCCTTCTAATATTCTAATTTTTATTAGTCCTATGCATTTTATATTATATACACTATGTCCTTTTTTACCTTGGATGGTGTTGTAAACTATAGCCCATTTTTCCTTCAAGAATAGGGAATTGCTAGTATACCCATCACTCACAAGCCTCGTGCCTTCGAGTATATGAAATGGTGAACTAACTAGTTGCTATTATCCTTGATTGGAAAGACTCGTTAGGAGGGACCCCCACTTGTGGGAGCCATAAAAGCCTCTTTAGACCAAACCATAAACCCATATAACTAAACTTAGCAACTTCCCCTAGGTTTTATGACACTAGATGTTTACAATTACATTATGAGTGCTATATGGGCTTATTACATTTAACCTTATTTGAAGTGGGGGCAAGCCCATTATGCCTTTTTATCTCAAATAGGTACAACCTAATTTCACTTTAAATAAGACTTAAATATTATAAGCTATTGCCATTGCATGCACTTTAATATGAGAGGTTATTAAGCCTAATTAAGCCCATAATCAAACCAGGGTGTCCCTTACTAACATTTAGGTAATCCCACCTAGGAAAGAATGGCTCAACCATATATGCAGGAGAAATAAGGTCGAAGGTTTCTTACATGTGTTTATCCTTATTACATCACATACATACCATGTAACATTTACACCATGTATTGTTAATATACTAATCATGTATCACTTCTAACCGATTGTTTTGATAGCCATTATTGATCCCTTATTTGCTGTTTAGTGGAAAAGAGTAGGCAAGTGCCTTAGTAGAACTAATGATCCTCTACCAGTCCTACCTAAGAGAAGAATAATGTCCGCTGATGAGTTCATCACAAAGTCCATATTGATAGAAGCCATGGGTGAAATGGAAAAGAGGATAATGACAGCTTTCACTAATGACATGTTCGATATGCACATTCAAAAAGAGGCAAGCTAGACTTCTGTCACTCATAAGGGAAAAGAGATGATAGATGAAGCATATGATTATGGCTCAGATGAAGAGAATTCTTTGGTTAAGAAATCCTACAACAAAGGCCTTCTACCTAAGCTAACTAAAGATGACCAAATTAAGAAGCTGAATCAGAAAATGGAATCTATAAGTAGGTTTGTTACTGGAGGCAAAGATATTAACCTAAATGATACTAGCCTTAGGCAAGACTGCACCATACCTCTATGTTTAAGATGCCTGACTTGAGAAAATTTGATGGTACCACTGATGCAAGGACTCACTTGAAGTAATTGCAGTCACTATGAGGGCCACTAACTTATTAGAAGATCAAATTATTAGCCTATTTAGTATGTCCCTTATTGGCCAAGCCTTGGATTAGTATCATTATGAAGAGAAAAGGGTTAAAGAAGATTAGGGCAAATTAGTAAGTGCATTCAACAAGCAATATTCCAATAATGCCAATATTGAGGTGACTTTAAAGGATGTTGAACTGGTGAGACAAAAGCCTAGTGAAACCTTTTTAGACTACTTTGAAAGGTAGAGGGCTAAGGTGTGGAAAATGAGAAACAAGCCTATTGACATCGACCAAATAAAGATGTTCATTCAAAATGCCAATAACGACATAAACAATGGACTTACAACTAAGGGTATCACTAATTAGGAGTAGCTAAAAGAAATTGCCTTTGACCTAGAAACAACCTATCAGAATAAAAGGTTTAAGAGGATATGCAATATGAGTTATTCGAATAATAACACTGAGGGCACCACTAAGATTATAGATGTGAACACTGTACAAGGTAAGCGCTACTTTAACCTAGAAAAGTCTTTATACTAGTGTTTAAAAAAGCTAGTTAAGGAAGGAAAGCTATAACCTCTCATGCTTCAACCTTAGAATGGTCCATTGCCACCTAATCATAGGCATGACCAATATTGCACTTACCATTAGAGAATAGGCCACCTTATAGACAACTACAAACTTCTTAGGAAGGTCATATAGGATCTCATTGACATAAGCAGATACCTCATCTAGAGGCCCACTCAAACACACTTCTTAAGCATCAAGCCACATGCCTTCTTAAGTTTAGACTACTTGAAGAGTATATGCTGAGAAACATCTATAAATCTAATCATGAGATTAGTGAAAGGGTAAGAGCAAGTGGGGCCATTCTTGTAATAGACTTCTAAGAGAGTGAGAGTGGAACTAAGCTTAGAGAGAGCAAGAAATTTTGGGATGGATCTTTTAATGAATATCTCAAAGAGGGTGAGAGAGAGTAGATAAGGGTTGAGGGAGAAATGGTGGAGAAAGTTGAGAAAAATGGTCAGATCCTCCTAGAGAAAGAGATTGAAGTCAAAAGAGATGAGAATGATAAGGTACACAAATAGCTGAAGAAGACACAAGCCCACATTAGCATATAAGACTTGTTAATGTCCTTATATGCCTATAGGAAGAAAGTAGTTAAAGCCCTAAGGCAATTTTCAATATCTACTACTATTACACTTAAAGAGTTGGTACAGGTCATGAAGATAGGGAAAATGGACTTATCACCTTCTCAAAAGAAGACTTACCCTTAAAAGGAAGAGAATACAACCGATCACTCTTCATTAAGGCTGAAGTGAATGGGAAGAAAATAAGATGTGCCATGGTAGATGATGGCTTCTATTTATGCATGTGCCCAATCAAGATTATAGTAGGCTTAGGCATTAAAAAAGAAGATCTAGTGCCTTCCAAACACTATCAAAGCTTATGATGACACAAGAAGACAAGCTAAAGGGTTTTTCACTACTAAGGTCTAGATGGGGCCCATTGTTGATGAAGTCAAATTTATAGTCATTGATATCTTGATCACATTCTCAATGCTACTTGGTAGGCCTTAGTTTTATAAGCTTAGAGGAGTCTCTTCCACTCTGCATAAAATAATCAAATTCCCATATGAAGGAAGCATAATCACCATCAAGGCTAAAATTGATCATGCTTTATCTACTCTTTCCATTACAAACTAGCTATTCAATGGGTTTCATGTTACTAGCATATATGAGGATTACATAGACCCTACAGTGTCTAAGATCATGAAGAGGATAAACTTTCTCCTAGTAGCTGGTATAGGCAAAAACCTTCAGGGATAATAGAGCCATTAGAGATCAAAGACATTAGAAGATTAGGATATGACCTAAGTTTGGAGGGTAGGCCAAAGCAAAAAAGAAATAGATTGAGCAATCATTTTATATAGCAAGGGAAAACCAAGTATGATGAGACCCTAGAGTCAACAGTGATGGCTAGTTGCTACAAGCCAAGATTTGAGATTTTCATAGACATCATAGACTGGGAGATAGGAGATCTAAAGCAAGTTCAATGGGAAGAAGAGATCTTTCTAACCTTCATAACCATTGAAAAGATCTACCTAACCACAGCTGAAGATGTAACAAATTTAGATAGTGAATTATTTGTTGATGAATTATATTTATCTGACCTTTTTGAGGTGAACAACCAATAAGTTTGCTTATTTGTGAATTTTTTTTTTCTAATGGCAGTATGTATTCCAATGATCATTACATGAGCATTTTTTAATTAATTGCATTAAAACTAACTCGTTTAATCTTGGAACAAATGAACAACTT
The DNA here is from genome assembly GCA_948208565.1 of Hura crepitans. Taxonomy (NCBI): domain Eukaryota; kingdom Viridiplantae; phylum Streptophyta; class Magnoliopsida; order Malpighiales; family Euphorbiaceae; genus Hura; species Hura crepitans. Next base: position 10,892 of record CANXYI011996174.1, read on the forward strand.
AAAAATATATTAATTGCCTAAGATACTACTACTAAGGAAAGAGAAAATTTTAAGAGATTATTGAAAACTATGAAAAATATTTGCCTAAAATTATGAAGACATGTTTGGTGTTGACTGAGAGGTGGCTGAACATGTAATTTTGACTTATAATCACATTGCGCTAGTCCTCTAAAAGCTCAAAAGAATGAGACCAGAGTGGGCTGAAAAAGTTAAAGAAGAGGTTATTACACTATAAGAAGCTAAGTTTATTAAAGAGATAGTCTTTCCTACTTGGTTAGCCAATATTATCCCTATACCAAAGAAAGATAAAAGAGTTAAAGTGTGCATTGGCTATCGAGACTTGAACAAAGCATGCACTAAAGATGGCCATGGAAGCTATGTAATCTTATATTGATGGATTCTTTAGGTATAACCAATCCTCATGATAATAATAGACAAGTGCAAAATTGCCTTCATAATAGAATGGGGGACTTATTGCTATAAGGTAAAGCCTTTTGGGTTAAAGAATGCAAAAATAACCTATCAAAGAATGGCCACTAAGCTCTTCCATGACATGATGCATAAGGAGGTAAAAGTCTATGTAGATGGCATGATAGTTAAATCCATAGAAAGAGAAAGAAAATTTTAAGGCGTTAAAAAAGTTCTTCAAAAGTTTAGACTAGTTCAACATAAGACTCAACCCCAAAAAATGTATTTTCAGAGTAATGTCAAGGAAGTTTTTAAGATTCATAGTTAGCAAGAATGATATTGAGGTAGATCCTAATAAGGTAAAGGCAATTCTAGAAATGCCCACTCCTCAAATGAAAAAAGAGGTATAAGGATTCCTAGGAAAGCTATAATACATTAGTAGGTTTATAACTAAACTCACATCTATTTGTGAACCCGTATTCAGACTGCTATAAAAAAACCAACCTTGGAAATGGAATAGTGATTGTTAGAAAGCATTCAAAGCCATTAAATAATACTTAACCAAACCATTAGCTTAAAACCACCTAAACTATCAAAAGCCCTAATCTTGTACCTAGCAGTAAAGGAGAATTCCATAAGTGCCTTTATTGTAGAGAAGATATGTTTGGGAGTAATTTAGGTTTCAAAGAAGCTCCATCACTACTTTCAGTCATACAAAGTGGAGATAGTGGCCAGATATGACCCTTTAAGATATTTATAGACCACACCATCTTTAGTCGGTAAAATGGGCAAATGGATTTTGTTACTAGAAGAGTTTGACATCTTTTATGTAACTAAGAAGGCAATCAAAGGATAAGGAGCAATTGACTTCTTAGCATAACAACCGATTGAAAGTTAAGAGGTAGAATTTGAATTTTTAGATGAATACTTAAGGGCAATATCCTAAGAAGGATGGAAAATATACCTTAATGGAGTGGTGAACCAAAAAGGTGTAGTCACCAGTTCATTAATTATCTACCCAAAAAAGGAACAAATGTTTTTTGCAAGGAAGTTAGACTTTTAGGCTACTAACAACATCATTAAAAACGAAGCATGCATCTATGGCATCGAAAATTTATTATTACTAGGGGCAAAAATAGTCGATGTGTATGGTGATTCCATATTGGTAATACAACAAGGAAAAGGTAACTGGGAGGTTAAAGATGGGAATATAGGTATGTTAGAATAGGCACGGACTTGTTAAAGGCTTTAGATAGATATACCTTTTATCATATTCTAAAAGAATAAAATCAAGTAGCCGATGCCTTAGCAACATTAATATCAATAGCTGATCTCACTAAGAAGGACATGCCCAAGCTATTGTACTTCACTAAATGAAGATTTCTAACATACCTAGGCATAGTTAGAACCACAAAGGTGGAGACGAATGATAACTTACCTTGGTACCATGACATTCAAACATATTTAGAGACTAAAGGATATCCAAAATATGCAACTAAAAGATTAGAAAGTATTACAAAAACTATTTCTAAAAATGCTATACAAAAACACTATGATGGCATTCAACACAGGTTAACAGAAGTATATAAGGGTGTGTGTGGTTTAAATTTGAATGGGAGAAAGCTAGCAAAGAAGATAATGGGATTGGGATATTACTAGTTAAGCATGGAAACAAATTATTGCAATTTTGTCAAGAGATTCCACAAGTGCCAAATTTATGCCAACCTAAGTCACTTACAACTAACAGAACTAACTAGTTTGTCTTCTACATAGCCATTTTCTATGTGGGGAATTGACATAATAAGAGAAATAAGGTCATTTACAACAAGGGGTCACAAGTACATAATGGTGGCATTGACTACTTTTTGAAGTGGGTAGAAGCTGAGCAATAAATTAGGGGCAAGGCATATGGCTAAATTTATTGAAAGAAATATCATTTATAGGTACAAACTGCCATAACAAGTAATTTCAGACAATGGAATACAGTTTCAAGGTGAAATCAAATAGCTCTTACAAAAGTGTAGGATTGAGCACCATACATTTCCCCTATAGGCCTTAAGCCAATGTTGCAGTAGAAGCAGCAAAAAAAAAATGTCAAGAAAATTTTATAGAAAATGACAGTTACCTATAAGGATTAGGCAAAAATGTTGCCTTTTGCACTTTGGGGTTACACGACGATTGTAAAAAATTCAATGAATGCCACACCTTACTCATTGGTATATAGAATGGAAGTTGTATTACCAATAGAAATTGAGGTTCTTTCACTAAGGTAGTCTTAGAAGTAAAAATGCTAGAATTTGAATGGGTAAGGGCTAGATATAAACAACTGGTGTTAGTTGATGAAAAATGGATGAAAGCTCTGTATGACATGCAACTGTATTAAAAGAAGCTTATTACAGCCTATAATAAGAAAGTAAAGCTAAGTTCTATTTGAGAAGGTAGCTTTGTCTTGAAATAGACCAGGCTTTTACTAATAGACTCTAAAGGAAAGTTTTAGCCTAATTGAGAACGTCCATACATGGTGAAGAAAGTACTCAAGCACGGAGGTGTCAAAATCTCATATTTAAAAGGCAATGAGTTTTTAGAACCCATGAACATAGACAGAATGAAAAAGTACTTTTACTGAGTAAAAAATAAAAAAAGTTCACTGAGTTGAAAATCCCAAAAGGGGTGGCTTAGGCAAAAATTAGGATATCTCGATGAATTAAAAACCTAAAAATAGGTACTTCATGCAAAAGTTAAAGAAACAAAGAGAAAATATTCAATCAAGAAAACTTACAAAGGCTTATGGATAATGGTAGTATTATCAAAGGGCAACTAATATATTTACCAAGATTAAGTAGGTTAGTCTTAAATGCAATTGATGATTAAAAATGCTTGGTTATAATTACTAGTATGCTAACTTCCATCTAGTGAGAAAAATTATACAAATAAAATGAACTCTAAAAGTCTAGATACAAGTTTTCTTTCTATATGTAAAAGATGTATCCTTATTCTTTCTCTTTAGTATAAGTGTCCTGTTGTCTCTTAATGTACTAATAATCCAATCTTTATAGTGATTGTCCATACTTGTATTACTAGCTTTATGATTAAGCACATTCTTTATCACAGAATGACATTTCCATAAGTCTAGATATGAGTGCAAGAAATGCCATGTCATGCATCCATCTTGAAAGCCTAATAGCTTAGAAGGGACTTGCTGCATCAAACTAAATTGTCTCTGAATCTAATAAGGGATATAAAATGTTGCATGCCTCAATCTGATTAATAGAAAATAGTCCAAATGACAAGATAGAGAAAAGTGAGAAATCTTCCAATAAGGACACATCCATCAAATCTTAGTGATCTCACTAAGCCATGCAATCCACATTTCCAATGTGCTAAACTTTCTCTCAAGTCTCTTCTCACAATGATGATTTGAGGCATATCTAATCCAAATCTTCTCAAGAGGCACAACAAGCAACTTTAGCTTCTCCTGTAACCATATCTAAAAAAAGCCATTAGGTTGGAAAATTCGTAAAGAACCAACTAAGCAAAAGTTAGGCAAACCTACTAGTGCAAAAATCATCATGGGTGTACTAGGCAAAAATTAGGGTAAAAAAAGTTAGAGGGAAAACCTAAATGGGCTTTTTAAGTAAAACAAACCTATAAAAGCAAAGAACATCCAGCTATAAGGTTAATGTCACCTTTTATTAAAGCTTCTAGTCCTCGGATGGTCTCAATAACAATGATGCCAAATAAATTATTCCCAGAACAAACTTCGCTCAAAATTTGAAGCATATAATCACAACACTATTCCTTATAAATAACTACCAATAAGTCACTAAAGATGGATAACAAGACACACTTTGCCCATTCTATTGAACTAAGCAAAAGTTAATTGAAAAAATTAATAATTTTCTATAAAGAAATTAGGCTTACACTGGGATAATTTTATGAGCCACCAAAGAAGAAAACCTAAAAGCAAGCATAATGTTTATAGGTAATGATTATTAAAAAATGGGACAGTAAGGGGAACATAAGAAGAAATGTCAAAATTCATGATAGCAGTGAACTCTTCAGGTAAAGGAATATTCTCTTGATGATTGATGATGAAAACATAAAAAATGGGATCCCAATAATGGAGAATGGCACAAAGAAAATTAGGGTCTACCTTCACTTTCTTTAGAAATCTAATAGTAGAAAGGGAGGAAGAATCGAATAATCCTAAGTGGTTTTAGAATCCAAAAGTTTAGACAATTGATGACTAAAGGTGAGAGATATGGTGAAGATAGCATGAATGGCTTAGAGGGGAGGTATTTATAAGCACATAAGCAAAGCAATTCCTAGTATAAAATAGACAAGGAATACTAGACATGTGAGAACATCTGCATAGACCTTGAGGTAGGCAAAACTAACATTAAAGTCTACACAAACTACATCTAAGCAACCCTAAATACATAGTCACTTGACTTGTATGGACTTTAACTAGGGTGACTCATAGAAAACATGAATTATGTACAAGAGTATTTGACACCAAGTTTACATGGACCAGAGTAGCAAAAGAGAATAGGTATGCATGGACCATACTTTCGAGAAAGGTATTTTGAAATGTTAATAAGAGGTTTATTAACAAAGTAAAGTGAGCAAGCTTGAAGAATATATGAGATTTAAAACAATGGAAGATTGGGCAACAGATATAAAGGTAAGAAAGACAACTAGCAATCACTTGATTAAAGTTGTGACACTTGTTACTAGATTCTCGAAGAAACTCGATAGGCGATACACTTCCCACCATGTCACCCATCTTGAAATTTCCCCAAGCATTCACTTCTTAACACTTATAAAATATTTATTATTTGATCAAATATTACCTAAATCCTTAGTCTATCACTTAGACATTATTTTCCAGAGTACATTTAATCCTAAAATCCATTAACGAGCTATTATAAATTCCTCAAAAAGTTAGGCAAGACAACAACAACTCGAGTGACATTCTAAAAATTTTGACCTATTAAAAACACTTCTATAACATCAATCACTTCTCCTATCACATTTTGGACCCTTCTGGTCCTCACTATCATCAACATATTAGTCACTATAATTAGACATCACATAAGGCCTTAAGCCCAAATTATCTATATCAGACAAATATTAAACCATTCAGATTCATAGGCCTGTTTATATACATCACATGGTTAACGTAATATTACTAACACTAGTAGCCTTAAGCTTATTGAACCCATAACCTATAGTATTTACATGAGTACTTACTAAAACCATTAAAATGGTACAAAATCTGATATCCTTCAGTGCCTCTGCTGCTATATTGTACAAGAGATTGGACTATTACTTGTTCTTACTTGCACACCAAAACACTGGTACGCTAAGTATGAAACTCAATTGTGAACTTGAAAGAATAAAAACATATCATTGCAACTACATAGATGATCAGACATGCTATAGATGTATGAATACAACACATATAATTTATGTAGCAAAAATAATATTATTTTACTAAATAGGTTACATAATAATATTATTTTATTACGAGTATGACTATTCATTTTATTACACTTAAGCCATTTTAGTCTATCAATAATTATGTGTCATTATAATCTGTCATTAAGTATAATATTTAATTCATTAAGTAGGCCTAACTCGGTAGACTACACTTTAAGACACTAGACCTAAAGAGAAATCAAATTATGCGGTGGCCCTACATTTTGGACCTCGGGCTCCACACTAGCCCTAGTGCAGTGGTCAATCTTATGGACCCCAATCACTACACCAGCCTGGTCTCATAGTAGAGGCTTGGATCTCCTTCATACTAGAAAAATAAATATATCATTATCTCATCATGGCACATTATCAATAATATAGTGTAGTGGCCTATCTTATGGATCTTAACCACTGCATCAGCCTAGTCTGATAAATAAGCAAATATAATCATGAAATCATAATACAGTGGCCTATCCTATAGAAATCGACCATTGCACTGGCTTGGTCTAATAAATAGACAAATATCTAGCAACTGCCAATCCTTAGTTGACTAGTCACTCATCTAGTAGATGTCTAACTAATGGGCTAACAATCTCTTATTTATATTTATTTAATTACCGATCATCATTTTAAAATATTTATAATCCATTGATAGACAGTTATCAATTTATTTTTATAGTACAATTTTAGCCGGGTAGCCCTATGTCAATTTTACTATCGGATAATTATAGGTCCAATTTTTAATAAAGTAATTTAAGTTCTTTACTTAAGCATTCACAAGTTCCCTTTAGGCCTAGTTCAATATCATAATTCAAGTCATATTGTATATCCATTATAGGCCACAAATAAGTGCCAATTTTATACACACAATTTATAAGATAGTTACGGGTCAATTCCACTTTTCAAGTACACTATTACAGGTCATTTTTCATAGAAGACTAGGCACTTTCCCATGCCAATTCAAGTCACATTGACATGCCATTCTAGGCCATAATTTCTTTCATTTTAATCAATCTACTGAGGTAACCATAATAGCCTCACATTGCCATTATAACTAAATTTACAAAGCCTACAATTCATAACTTATTTCATGCCATTATAAGTTACAATTATAGGCCATTTTTATACATGCCTTATAACTAAATTTTCAAGCCATTTCTTACCCCAATTCCTAATTCCTTTTCCTTACATTAAATTGTCATATTACATGCCATATTCCCATACATAGTTTCACATACTTCATGCCAATTCTATGCCATGCATTATATGCTCATCACATTATACCAATTATGCACATTACATACCATCACATACCATACTTACCATACCACCATGGCATACATACCTCTCAGCCATAGCTTGTTTACAAGCTTACACATGCATTTTGCCATAATTTACCACACATACATGTCATATACCATAATCTTAGCATATCCACACATGCACACATGACATATCAATTATGCCATGCCATGACACACCATGCATATGTCTCGCTATACATGTTACACAAACAAACATGCATTGTTTCATCAAATTCACCATATACACATACATTTCCATGCCAACACATAAATTCCACCATGATTCACATACCACACACACTATTTACATCCCAAAATCCTTACCTACCCCTCTTGACCATCACAACCTCATAACTATACCTATATTTTCTCATTAATTATATCATATACACATGCATATCCTAACCATCCATGTCAATTCTTATTACATACTCTATACAACCATACCATATACATGACTTACAAGTCATGAAACATCACTAAACTTCTTAGCCACATTTAGTATCTCCCATGTTCATGCATTTTCTCACCATACACATATACCTAGTAACCATTTTCATATCATAGACACCATACATACCAAGCAATCCCCAAGCTATAACACAAAGCACACCTCTCAGCCAAAAGGAGATCATGGCCTTACATCCACTTTTTATCATCAATTCAATATACAAACCACTAAATTTATACACAATTAACATTACACTAAGCTTATATCCATAATTCCCACACAAATCATACTTAAATTACAACTTCCATATACTAAATCTTGGTAATTCATAAGCAACTCAATATGGCATATTTTTATTCAATCAAATTCACATACCTATGCTTAAATTGGAGTTTTTCCTACACTTTAGCAACTTCAATTTCCTTGTTGAATATCACATCTACCTTGGCCTATATACACACACACCTTACTTAGAAAAATCATGAAAAATCCTATAAGCCTCTAATTGAAAATCTAAAAACATAGATAACCTTAAAATGATTAAATCCCCTTGAAAGAAAAAATAAAAAGTGGAAAAGAACACTTACACTAGGACTTGAATTTTTGCTACCTTTTATATGTACATTTAACCTTTCTTGAATTTTCTTAAATCCTATGGTTGCTTATGGTGTCCACAAGCTTTATGGATCACTTTTTCATTAATTAAGGGAATTTTTTTATGGTAAAATATGGTGGAATTATAGCTTGAATTAGCCAAAATGGTGGCTTAGAGGAAAAAGTGGCATCGATCACAAAGGGAGAAGGATGAGGGGAAATGTTGAGGTGTCACTTAGTGGCCCTTCCCTCTCACATGCACTTTAAATAGTGGGGTTAGGTTGGCTTGAGTGGTGACATGTGTCACCCGAGCACCTCAAAATCTCAATTTTTCTTTGAAACTTCAAGAAATTTTAAAAATTCACTCAAACCTTAAAAAATTATCTCGTCAATTTTAAAAATCCTCAATTAAGCCTATTTTGGGGTTCGTAAAATATTTGGTCAAAATTCCTTAGGTAAGATAGTTAA
>CANXYI011996209.1:0-10764 GCA_948208565.1 Hura crepitans
AATTTTAATACCTTAAAATTTGCCCTAAGTTAGACCAGAATGGACCTATCAATTGGGCCATTTTTTGTCCTATGCGCATAAGCCTTTTAATGGGCTTATGTGCAATCTGCTTTGGCCCCACTTTCATTAATCCTATGTGGCACTCCTAGACCTAATTTTTTTAATTAATAATTAATATGATTTATTGCCTTTTAAATCTTTCAAAAGCCCATAAGAAATTAAATACAAGAATAGTTAAAATTTGGACTCAACAAGGCCTAAGTCCAAAAATCCCGATTTTCCAAAAACCCTAATTTTCTAGACTTCTCATTTGCAAATGGGCCCTAAGCCCATTTGCTTATTTCTTCATCTTAATTCAAATTTCAATGATATCTCATATCATTAAAACATTCAATCTCATTGAATCTTCCTTAAATTTCTTTTATATGTGACCCTATAGATTTTTAGAATAGCTTGGCAGTACTTAGTGAATCAGAGTCGTAGTCCAACTGGGACTCTATAGGTTCAATCTTATTGAATCAATATCAATTCACTAATTGATATATCACTTGTATACAAGTTAAGAGAGAAATCTAGCCATGCAACATGACTACCCAAGTGTTGAAAAGTCAAGTGGTTTGACTTAACCCTATCATATAAGCTTTAGGGCATACTTTTAACATCACAATGTCAAGTGGTTTAACTAACCCTTTCATATTGAGTTTAGACTTGTGTCAACTGAATACTTAATTAAGTATGTCTAATTAGGCCTTAAACATGTTAGTTCTAATATTTACATCTCTATTCCTAAAATGCCCTTGTGAATCTCATTCACACTTACATTTCACTCTGGTAAAAGATTTTTGGAATAAAGACATATTATAACTATGAGATAAACTCCCTATTATATTCCGAGGTGGTGAATCCTCTATTGATCACTTAAGTACCTTCAAGTATTTTGAGCTATACCCAATCTCCTAGCTTTATATACATCATGGTGAAATAAAAGCACTAGAGTTAAAGTATAACTCTTAATACTTAATATAACTTTGATGATCTCAAGTCTGAAGATACTTGCACCTACTGATATAATGAGATGATTTCATTGACATGGATTATGTATCCATATGAGGATCTCATATTAGGCCTCAAATGGACTTGTTTCTCAAATAAGCATCTACATGTTAACTCAAAGCATTATCATGTTTATAGCTCGTGAGAACTACTATTTGACTAGGTCAAAGAGTGTAACATGTGCTAGTCTATTTTCATTAACAATATCCCATCTTGTTAATGCTATGATTAGTTTTGGTATCTCACATTTGCATGCAATAATAATCTCACATCATGGACTCTTCTGATTTCCTTTATATTGTGAAATGATACTAGGAACTTTATTATAAAGTTTAAGATCAATATCAAATAAATGAATTAACATAAGCATTTATGTAATAAAGAATGCCTTTTATTAGAAACGAATGTTTAAATGGACACAAAATATCCATATTACACATGTGCTCTAAAATATTTAGCTAACAATCTCCCACTTGCACTAAAGCCAATTACCAATGTATCTAATAGCCATATTATTTACATAGAGACCAAACTTATTTTGTGACAGTGCCTTAGTGAGAGGATCATCGATGTTCTGATTGGTATGGACTCTCTTAATCTTCATATCTTGCCTACCAACTATCTCTTAGATGAGATGGTAGCGCCTGAGGACATGTTTGATGAGATTGTGGTTCCTTTTCCTATACAATAGCTCCATTGTTATCATAATACAGAGGTACTAGGTCAACAATAAAAGGGACCACTCCTAGTTTAGTGATGAACTTCTTAATCCATATTGCTTCCTTAACTGCAATATACTTTACTTCAGTAGTTGAGTCCATAGTTATATCTTGTTTGGAACTCTTCCAACCAATCACACTGCCTACAAATAAGAATAGGTAACCTGACTAGGATTTGCAATCATCTTTATAAGACTAAAAGCTAGCATCGGTATAACTGCTTACTTGCAAATCCCCTTCTCTATATACCAATAATACGTCCTTAGTCCTTCTCAAGTACTTAAAAATGTTCTTAACATCTACCCAATGTTCCTCTCCATAATAGGATTAGAATCTACTCGTAACACTCAAAGAAAATACTACATCAGGTTGAGTACATAACATAGCATACATTATGGATCTAATAGCAGATGCATATAAGACCCTACTGTGACACCCCTTACCTGATTTGGTTACTGGACTTAAGTAAGTAGCATACATAAACATGTTTTTGAACTTACTTAACATTTTTGTTGCAATTTAAAAATCTGAGTAAATTAAAACCTTTTTAAACACGTGCTTGTTTAGAAATTAAAGTATGAAAATTCTGTTCTTAGAGAAATAAAAATCTGTTTAACAAGTTATATTCATTTTGGGAATCCTTGTGTCAAAAATTTGATAGTATAACGACTATACAGGGACACTATCCCAAAATAAATAGCAACCTGTAGAAGAAAACAACACTTCTAAAAATCATTCATCTCATTCCCGACTCAAATTTGTCCTCTTCACCATCTAATAACATCTTAACAATTCAAATCACATAGTAAAGGAAAATATTTCATACAAACATCAAAATGTAGTTTTAACTTGCTTAAGTAGTTACAAATAGAATTACAATCCCAAATTAGGCCTAATCCCTCTCATGTTACCTATAAGTGCCATTAAACTATTTACATACACATAATCAATATGTATAAATTAGCAAAATGCCAAAAAGTGGCTTGCTCTCAATCTATAGTAGTTATGAGGCTTTGAATCTATTCTAATTCTTTAACCTACGCATCGCAAATAAAATGATACGCTAAGTAAAATTGCTTAGTGGTGTAATTAAGAAATTTAAGTGATCATACAATCACATATATATGTATGTAATAATACTTTAATCATATACATCTATATACATATATGCCTAGAGTATCATTTAAAATTAACAAAAAACTTATGCATGTCTCAACCTCAATAACAAGCATTTTATCATAATCAACATCCATATACATAATTAAGGCTCAATATCAACATAATTAATTAATTACATCATTCACGTGTTTTATTACCCATACTTAAAGAAACATAAGACTATACTGGATAATGGGGACATCGGGTCACAAAGGCCCATAATCCGGACACGAAGGTCATTTTTAAAACCTAAAGGTCATTAAAAGACACTAAAGTGTCCTAGCAGCTACAAACCCCTAGTTGCTCGGTTAACTTGTCTAATTTAGATTTTTAACTGGTATGGGCTAATCACTATATTTTTATTTTTCTTGTTTTAACCACTTTACGTAGCTTAGATAAATTTTTCAAGATGGTTAGGCCTACAATTGACCAACTAGGAAACAACAAGTCATTTATCCTCCCATTATATTCATCATATCCATAATTATGCATATCCCAATATGCTTTATAGGTTTATATATATATACTACATGTTATGATTATATATCACCTAGGATATCAACATAAATCATGTCTATTTATTTTTCTCATAATTAACATATTCATATTAGGCATGCTTCCATGAAAATCATTGCCTTATACCACCATATTTGTTTCGGCCATAAGCCTTCACACATGCCACATCATATCTAAAATGTGCACAAATAGAATCTCATTTGATTTCAATATCATTATTATGTGTAGCATCTCATTCGGCCATATCACAACCCAAGCTCACAAATTACATACAAGCATGCTTAATCAAAATGCATCACACACTTAACACTATAATCACATTTACAAAAAAATCCCTTTTCTTGTGCATGTATAACTCAACATACACATATACATTAAATTTATAGGCTATTTAGCCATAATACATACACACAGACACTACCATTTTTTATTTGATTCATGCGCTAAAGCATGATTTCACCTCACTCATCAATATACAAACACACATATGCCATCATACATTATTAATGAACATCAACATGCATATTTCTCCATTGCTACTATTCAACTATCTTAGAATATGCCACCATCCTATGCACTTATCCATTCTCATTATCACATAACATATGCATTCAAACATATATCACCATTAATTATATGATTAACCATTATACATGCATATTAACAACACACATATACACATACATGCCTATTTTAGCACATTTCGGCCCTCACTTCTAACACACCATCAACATCTAATTCAACATACACACATATTTATGCATAAACACACACACACACACATTAAATTTCCATAATTACACTTACAATGAGTTCAGAAGATGATACCAAGTCCGCTCACACCTTCTCTTCCCTTTTATCCTTGCAATTGTTACCCAACTCGACTTTTATTTATAGATTCATGTTGTAAAAATGTCTATAAAATCAAATGAGCTTCAAAAATTAAAACCGACCACATATATAAACTCTTAGGCACCTAAGGAGCATGGGAAAAATATAAAAATTCAAAAAAATTACCCAAATAAAATGGAGTTACTATTCATCGATACCTCTAACTAAGCAAAACCTTTGGTTTTTCTATGATTTCTTACTAGAATTGAGGTCTAGAGGTGGTGAAGGGTCTTGCTTTGTGTTTATATGGTTCAATTTATGGTAAAAATGAAGGAAGAGAAATAAAAAATGGTGGATTTCCCTTAGGTAGTTGATGATTTAGAGAGAGAAAAAGAAATGTGAGAGATAACATTATTCCAATGTTGACTTAATTAATTCCATTTAACCATATATATAGTGGTGGAATTAATTGAGTCAATCTCTTCTCTTCTCAATTTTTAAAAATTAAACCCCTTTTTCTTTATTTCAATTAACCCTCAAAAAATCCTTTAAACCATCCCTTAAAGCCTCTAAAAACCTAAGCTTAAAAACCACAAAAAATCGATTAAAAAGTAACTTTTTAACTTTACCCAACTAAGTAAAAATACTTCCCGATATCTAAAAATTCCAATTTAGAATATTTGATTATCAAGTTGTATCAATCCCGAAATTTTTTAAGCAAAAATTTGAATATTTTATGGTTCAACTAAAACTAGGTCACTATTCACATGACACTACCGTAAAACTTAGTTGTCATTTTTAACCACCTAAATAACTTTATTTTAACTTCAAATTTCACCCAAAATTATGTTATTATTAATACTTTCATTCAGTAAAATTATAGTTCCTGGCCTCAGAAAAATACTATTTACATTTCAGGAAGTACTATTCATAACACTAGAATTTTTTGGGTGTTACATTTCTTCCCCTCTTAAAAGAAATTTCATGCCCAAAATTACCTAGTTTGAATAACTAAGGGTATTTCTCTCTCATATGAGCTTCCATCTCCTAAGTAGCTTATTTCATGCCATGGTATCTCTAGAGCACTTTTGCAAAAGGCACAATCTTATTTCATTGTTCCCTCACCTCTATTACTAAGATTCTCACGAGTTCCTCTTCATAAGATAAATCTAGTCTGATTTTAACTTCTTCAGTTGACAACAAATGTGAAGGATATGATCTGTATCTTCGAAGCATGGACACATGAAAAATGTCATGTATCTGCTAGAGCTCAAAAGGCAAAGCTAGTCTATAAGCTACTGGTCCTACACACTCTGTCACTTTGTATAGACCAACAAACATCGAACTTAACTTTCCATTTGTACCGAACCATTAAACCTTTTTGCAAGGTAGAACTTTAAGGAACACCTTATCTCTTACCTCGTACTGAATTTCCTTTCTCTTTAGATTAGCATAAGACTTAGGTATGTTTGAAGCTACCTTTAATCTATCCTTGATGATCTTAACTTTCTCTTTAGCATCCTTAATAAGATCTGACCCTTTTAACTTAGTCTCACTCAGCTCATTCTAGTATAAGAGAGTTTTGCACTTCCATCCATAGAGAGCTTCGTAAGGAGCCATTCCTAAGCCTGCTTGAAAGCTATTGTTATAGGCAAACTCAATTAAGGAAAGGTAATGATCCTAGCTTCACTTAAACTCTATAACATAGCTTCTCAACATATCCTCGAGCACCTAACAAGAGCACTTAACATAAACATCACACATATAACTTAGCATCAAAATCACTCAAGTACCAAGAGTTACTTGAATGACTCTTTTTGATTGACCATTAATCGGAGGATGAAAAGCTATACTAATACTTAATTGAGTGCCTAAGGCATTGTGAAGCTTCTTTGAAAAGCTTGACATAAACCTTAGGACTCGATCTAATATGATAGAAGTAGGCACTTCATACAATTTGACGATCTCATTAATGTACAATTCTACAAGCTTTTCCAAAGAGTAGTCTATCTTAATTGGTATGAAATTTGCATTCTTGATCAACCGATCTACCACAACCCAAGTAAATCACATTTGCTCCTTGTCATGGGTAAGCCAACAATAAAGTCCATAGTGACCCTATCCCACTTCCACTCAGGAATTGTTATAGGATTTAGCAATCTAAAGGGAACTTGGTGCTTAGCCTTCACTTGCTAACATGTGAGGTACTTGGTCATGAATTTAGATACATCTCTTTTCATACCTAGCCACCAATAAGAAACCTTCACATCCTGATACATCTTAGTGCTATCAGGATACATAGCATAAGGAGCATTGTGTGCTTCCTATAAAATCTACTTTCTCAGCTCTTCCATATCTAGTACACATATCTTATCATAGTAATACAAATAACCATTACCCTTGATCTCATACTTAATAGGCTTCCCCTCTTAAAAAGTACTCATCACACTCATCAGCTTGTGATTATCCATCTGAGAATCCTTTATTTATTACAGTATACTAGGCTTCACTTGTAACTCAGCCAAAAGAGCATCATCCTCTATAAGCTTTGACTTAACATTCATGGCCCTTATGGCTGTCATAAACTTCCTGCTAAGAGTATCCGCCACTACATTGTCCTTTTCTAGATGATAATAAATCAAGCAGTCATAATCCTTGATCAATTCCATCCATCTTCTCTGTCTCAAATTTAGTTCCTTCTCTATAAGAAGATACTTTAAACTATTAGAATCCATATAAACATAACACTTTTCTCTTTAAAGATAGTGTCTCTAAATCTTTAGAGCAAACACAAATTTTGCAAGTTCTAAATCATAAGTAACGTAGTACTTCTCATGTGGCTTCAGTTGTCTTGAAGTATAAGTAACAACTTTGCCCTCTTGCATTAGAACACACCCTAACCCATTATGAGATGCATTGTTGTAGATGGTAAAATCCTTCCCTATCACTAGCTGCACAAGGATTGGAGCTTTTATCAATATGACTTTAAACTTGTCAAAACTCTATTGACATTTATCATCCTATACAAACTTCACATCTTTCCTTAACAAGGGAGTCATAAGTGCTGCAATCAAGGAAAACCCCTTGACAAACTATCTATAGTAACCAACAAAACCTAAGAAACTCCTAATCTCTATTGTGTTCTTAGGCAGCTTCCATTCCATAACAACTTGTATCTTACTAGGATCCACTCGAATACCTTTTATAAAAGCTATGTGTCTTAAGAAAGACACCTCACTTAGCCAAAACTCACATTTGCTAAGTTTGGCATAGAGCTTCTCATCTCATAAAACCTAAAGAACTATTCTCAAATGCTACTCATTTCTTCTTTACTCTTTAAGTACATCGAGATATAATTTATAAAGACCACCACAAACTAATCCAACAAAGGTAAAAAAACATGGTTTATCAAGTCTATAAAAGCTGTAGGAGCATTAGTAAGCCTAAACAACATTACCAAAAGCTCATAATGACCATGACACATTTTGAAAGTAGCTTTAACCACATCTGCCTCTTTAACCTTTAATTGGTAATAATTGAATCTTAGATAAATCTTAAAAAACACCCTAGGTCCTTTAAGATGATCAAATAAACCATCAATTAATGGTAGAGGATATTTGTTCTTGATGATCACTTTGTTCAACTATCGGTAGTCCACACATAATCGAAGAGAGCCATCTTTCTTCTTAACAAAAAAACCAATGCCCATTAAAGTTATACACTCGGCCTTATATAACCTTTGTCAAGAAACTTATGCAATTGAACCTTTCACTGCTTTAGCTCTAAAAGAGATATTCTATATGGAGCTATAGATATTAGAGTAGTGCCAGGTAAAACATCTATACTGAACTTGAGTTCCCATTCAGGTGGTAAACCAGGTAACTTTTCAAGAAAAAATCCACATACTTTGACACTACTAATATAGCACTAGCATTTAGCTCTCCCTTACTAATATCATACATATGTGCCAAGAAAGCCTAACAACTCTTTCTCAACATCCATTTAGCATTAATAACTGATATAACATTAAAGAGAAAGTTTATCCTCTTATTTACTACTATAATCTTTGTCCTATCCTCAGCCTTGAGAGATAACTGCTTTTGCCCATAATCCATAACTACCTAATATTTGGACAACCAATCCATGCCTAAGATTAAGTTAAACTCATTAAAAGGTAGCTCAATGAGATCGACCAAAAACTTATGTCTTTGTACTGATAAGGACATTCTTTTTTGACCTTATTCACAAATATATGCTTACATATAGGACTACTAACCATAATCTCTATATCAAGCATTTTTTATGCTAACCCTTAGTCTTGTGTCCATGTAGTGCATATATATAAGTATGTAGACCCTAGATCAATCAACGCTAAAGTAAGTGAATTAAAGAGAATAAAGGTACCCGCTATCATATCAGGTGAATCAATCTCCTTTCTGGCTTAGATGGCATACTACCTAGTAAGCACTTTAGGCTTTACTCTACTCTCAGTCTTGACTCTTTGAGTACCCGTTGTCTTCTATCCTCGATCCCCTCTCTGACCTTTAGTAGAAATAGGTGTAGATCCCTGCCCACCTTTAAGCTATTTAGGGTATCTATGATAAAATGGCTTGCTGTACCACACCCCAAATAGACTTCTGGTCTAGATCTCTAACACTCCCTCTTATGTCAACTATGGCAAGTTTGACACTTGGGCCACTGATTACTCTGAGCCATGGTCACTGAAGCACTAGCAACTTGAGACTATTGTTGTTTTGCTTTACTCTATGTCCTTTATCCCTATCTTTGAGACTGAACCTACTTCTAGGTTTACTATGGTGCCTCAAGATGACTCTCTCTTCTTTTGATAAAATTCTCTTCTCTCCTTTTGTACCTTTTTTATAACATGGCAAGCTGCTACTAGTGCAGAGAAATCCCAAATCTTTATTGGAGCTTTATGTGTCTTGATCTCCACATTCAGCCCCTTCTCGAATCTTTTACATTGATCAACTTTTGTCTGTATCATGTCCTTAGCATATCTACTCAACATGGTGAAGTCTATCTCATATTCGGGTATTAACTTCTATCTTTGCTTAAGGTCTACAAACTCTTGCCTTCTGGCATTAAGATAGTGCTAAGTTATATACTTCTTTTGAAACTCCTCTAAGAAGTAATCCTATGTCACATCAACTTTGTTTTTATGCTCTATCAAAGCCTCCCACCACTTAAAGGTTTCTTCCTATAACAAGGAAGTTGCACACATAACTTTCTCTTCTGGTGTGCACTTGAGCTGTTGCATGATTCTGATAGTTCCATCCAACTAGTACTCTACTACACTAGCATCTGCCACACCTCTACCTTTAAAGCCCTTAGCCCCTATCTTCTTAATCCTCTTAAGATAGGTCTTCTAGAGAGGCTGTGGTAATAGAGGTGGTTGCTAAACTGGTGGAGGTGCTACTGTTGTGGCTTACCTCAGTAGATTTAATATCTCTCTCAAAAAAATCAGTAGTACTTGTGACGTTGAAGATGCTTGCCTAACATCACTTTAAGAAATAGACATAGCTTTGGCAACTCTTTGCCTAATTGTTGTCGGAGCATGGCTCTCAACCTCTTCCTCACTATGGAGCATATATGAACTCATCATAATTTGTAGGTAAAAGAACATATTATAAGCCTCAATACCATTCTATTATGTGATGCATGTTTCTAAACTAATAGCACCTATATATAACCCTTAAAGACTAAAGAATGCCTAAACCAAAGCTATGATATACCAAATGTGACACCTCCTACCCGATCTAGTTGCCAGACCCAAATAAGGAGTGTGTACACCAATGTGTTACCAAACTTACTTAACCTTTTTATGGCTATTTAAAAATTTGAGTAAATTAAAACCTTTTTAAACACATGCTTGTTTAGAAATTAAAGTATGAAATTATGTTCTTAAATAAATAAATATCCATTTAACAAGTTATATCTTTTTTGGAAATTCTTGTGTCAAAAATCCGACAACATAACAGCTATATCGAGACAATATCCTAAAATGAATAATAACCTATAGAAGAAAATAGCAATTCTCAAAATCATTCATCTCATTCTCAACTCAAATTGGTCCTTTTGACCATTCAACACAATCTCAATAATTCAAACCACGTAATAAAGGAAAATATCTCATACAAACATCAAAATATGGTTTTAACTTGCTTAAGTAGTTAAAAAAAATTACAATCCTAGATTAGGCCCATTCCCTCTCATGTTATATACTAGTGCCATTAGACTAGTTACATTACATAATCATTATGTACAAATTAGCAAAATACCAAAAAGTGGCTTTCTCTCAATCTATAATAGTTACGAGGCATTGACTCTAATCTGATTCTAAACTATGCATCACAAATAAAATAATACAATAAGCAAAATTGCTTAGTGGTGTAATTAAGGAAATTTAAGTGCTCATACAATCACACATATGTGTATGGAATAACAATTTAAACATATATATCCATGT
>CANXYI011996490.1:0-11527 GCA_948208565.1 Hura crepitans
CTTTACCATTGCCACTAGTTTTAATGGCAATATGGTAGTTAAAACTGTTGTAGCACATAAGGCTTTAACTACCTTTTATCCATGTGAGGGGGATTGTCAGAGTAGATCCTAGATTGAAATCTGTGTGAGAGTGTTCTTCAATTGCTTTATTACTACATCATCCTCTTTCTCTATAACCGGGGGAATTTACTCTTTTTCTACTTCTGGCACTACCCGACTGCTTCGAGTTACTGCTTCTTTAACTTGCTTCTGCTCTGAATTTGAATCAACCTATAAGT
Source organism: Hura crepitans (assembly GCA_948208565.1). Classification (NCBI taxonomy): domain Eukaryota; kingdom Viridiplantae; phylum Streptophyta; class Magnoliopsida; order Malpighiales; family Euphorbiaceae; genus Hura; species Hura crepitans. The sequence continues at coordinate 279 of CANXYI011996490.1, forward strand.
CTTAGACCTATTCCTTTGGCTCAATTTCACTATTGATAACCCATATATTTGTCACACAAATCAAACCCTGACTTGATTTAGCCTTTTTCTACTGCTAGATAGTCATTTTCGTATAGATCCCGTAGCATATACCATTTTGGTAATCACGAATTGACCATATTGATAGGTGGAGGGACATTAGAATAGGCACTTTAACCCTTCTATCTCTTTTTTGGATTAGGAATTTGCCTTGAGTCTATCAAATCCTGAATTTTTTCCCTCAGAGTACAACAATTATTTATGTCATAACCCGTGTGCTAATGATATTGACAGTTTAAGTCTGATATGTGATAAGGTTGTCCCTCATTTTTGGTAGGTCTAGAAGGAAGGGGTTGAAGTTTCACTTCTTTTTAGAACCATTTTAAGCACCAAAACAATGGTTTGTCCAAATTTGAATAATGGCTTGTCACGGTAGACACTTTAATAGTTTTATCAGTAATAACTATAACTAGCTCTCCTGTGCCTCTGTTGTTCAGATTCCTTTTATTGTTGAACAATTTGAGTTCTTTTTTGCTCAGTATGCTCTTTTTCAAGATCAATGACAATGTCCTTAAGTGATTCCCAATCCTTGAGCCCTTCAGCCTTCAAACCTTGTTTCAGATAAGGGCTAGCATTTTTAATAAACATCACTCAAGGTCTTTCATGGTAACCTCTATATAAGTGTTATAGTCATATTAGCTGATAAAAGCTTAATCTTTCTTAACCTTTTTCTCTAGCCCATGGTACTAGTCAATGGCTCTCTCTTATAGTGTAAGGCTAAAGTAAGCAATCTTCTATTTTGTGCTGAGTTCTATGCCTCGCATGACCATAACATACTACTTAACATAGGCTCTTAGATCAGTTATCCCATGTAACTTGGGCAAATTTGGTGTTTAAATTTAGAGGGTAGTAATTCCTCTGATTATAGGGTAAGCTTATCTAGATATAACCCCTTACTCATAAAGATGAGTTTAGCCATTACCTCAATCTTTTCTTTCAGTTTCTTCATAGTAGAATTTTTAACTTTTCGAGGTGCACCCTTTTTCTTAGTTTTGCTATTAGATTCTTCACAAAAATCAAATTTTAGGTTAAAGTACTCAGCTTTTTTAGCCTTTTCACCTGAGCTTGTAGCCTCTTTCTTCATGCCAATTCCCTCAGAAGTAGCAGTGGTTCTTCCAGAAGGTGTTACTACTATTGCCTCAGCAGGTGGTGGCGAACCAGAATTAGGAGCAACCCCAGTAATTGCCTTTGAGATTATGGACATCATCCTCTTTTCGAATTCTTAAAATTTTTTATCCATTCTGGCTTCGAAGTCTTGAATAAAAGAGATACCTTCTCCTTGTCCTACCATATCTGTTAAGTTATGAGTGGTAGAGATGATTTCTTGTCGATTTATTCTTTCATTTGACCCATGTACCAAAGTGACTGTAGGATTTATGATGGCTACAAAATAGATGGTTAAAAGTGATGAATGAAATGCAAAAATGCATGAGGATGCATGAAATGCATATACATGTTAATGTGTATAACAACAAACACAAGAAAGAGCCTTCCACCCTTATCACTTCCCATACACGAGGTTAATGTGTTTTTTTCCTAGGAGGGCTTACCCACGGGACTTCAGGGGCCCTAACAAATACAAATAATAGACAACAGATAATTAAACATTATTTCTCTCATACTTAAAAGAATGCATGCAAGACATTTGGCCCATATATGTTGGATATATTCAATCAAATCAAAATACAGGGTCTAGCCCATTCCAGTTAAAAAGGCCCAATGAGTTCAACAACATTTCAGAATGACCAAGCCATATTTCACATATATTAGCCTATATAACACATAATACAGTATTAATAAGGGAACCGGTAAGTGGCTATTGGTCATTACATGGGCTCATGGTTAAGTTGCGAAAGTTATGGTCATCTAAGCATGGTCCCTCTGTAATGGATCTATCTCATCATAAGCATACAACCGATTGGTTTACCATATACCTTATAGGTACGAGGCTTGGATTTGATACCACCTTTAATAATCTCCCAAATTGAATGAAAATGGGTTCACACTTTGAAATGACATCAGGGTAAAAAAGGATGCCTAACTTATTCTAAGGCTCTAGCATGTAATGTAGTTTTGAAAAAGGATTATATTATAAATTCAAAACACAAAATTTCGCATTAATTTGAGGTACTTTTGAAGCATGGTCTCATGGTGCCCCTAGTAGAGTTGCCACTATTCATGTCCTTTCCTTTCCAAGGTCGATCAAACTAAAATAACCAAAGACTTAACCTAAATCTCACCTCTCAAGTCCTAAAAGACAAGAAGGAAATTAGAGAAATCCTAAGTCATTCCCATTCGATTAGCTTAGAAAGAGCGAGTTGGGCACTACAAGGTAGGAGTTGCCACCCATTCGAAGTTGGAAAATACCTTGTAGGGCCAAAACTAGAGTGGTTCGGAACCCTACTCTTATTTATACCTCAAGTTAATATGAAATTTTAGATTAAATTTATAATTTTATCCTTTTTCTCAAGCAAGTTTCAAAATTGAAATAAATCATATAATCACAAAAGGAAATAATAAAACATATATATTTACAAAGAAAGTGAGATTAAAGAATATCATACATCAAATCGTGTAATTGATTATTTTGATAACTTTAGTTCTCGCATGTTAATTTTTAGAAAACAAAATTTATTACTTGTGACTTTTATTAAAGAAAAGTCAAAACCTATTTTATTAGGAAAACACCAATTAATTAGGTATAAAATAATTTGGTAATTTTCCATAATGTGTAAAAATCATCTTCTACTTATTACAACATTCTTGGAAAATACAGGAAAATATTCAAAAATAAAATAAATTACATGACAATTACCTAAAATATATTTTAACCAAAAGGAAATAAAAATTAGATGTAAATTACCTAAAATACATTTTAATCGAATAAAAATAAAATTACATTGAAATTGCCTAAAACACAATATAACCAAAAAATAATAAATAAATAAAATAAATAATAATAAAGAAAATAAGGAGAAGGTAAAAGGAAGAAAAAAATAAAAATAATAAGAAATAAAAAAAATAAAGAAAAAGGAGTAAGAATTACTTCACTAGTTGTTTGATAAATAATTAAACTCTCAAAAGATTAAATAAATCGCACAATAACAAAACACAACAGTAGTTTAAATCATAGAATAAAAGGATGAACAGAATAATAATGAAAGAATATGAAACAAATAATTGAATAAATAAAACAACAACATTAATAAAACATAGGTAATAAGTTATGACATCTAACTGTAGATGGATGAAAAAGAGAAAGAAAAAATAAAGAAGAAGAAGAAGAAGATTTGGTTGACCCACTATGTATAATTGCTGTAACACCCCCTACTGGATTCCTAAAGAAACCTAATGTGCGACGCATTTCCCACTAGGTCACCCATTCTAAGATTTCTCTTAATCTCATTCGTTTAACTTTTATTTATTTTGTAATATTTAATTCTGTCCGACTCCAAATTCATTTCTTATATTCTTACACATTATTTAGGGTCATACCATATCAATCATGCCAATATTGGCCAACTAAAGGTCGATCAAGTATTCTCTTGAAAATCGACAACATAACAGCTCTCCGAGTTTCTAACCAAAATTTTAAACACCTGTAAAACATTCCAAAATCTTAAATTCCATCACCTGGACCTTTCTGGTCCCCCATTTGTCAACCTAACATTGACATTCTATTAGTTCCTTCACATAGGCCTCAAGCCATAATCAAATAATCACAGATATAGAGCCTCAGGCTCATAACTCATATCATCAAGTAAGAGCAATCAAATGTTCAAGATAGCCTAATGAAAACTCACTAAAAAATACTGTCTATAACATAAACAGAACCTCTTATATGGTACCCATTCCCCATTTATGTACATGAGTGCAAAACTGTACACTAACATATAGCAACCTTGCTTACCTGCCCTCTAAACCTTGACTGCATGCACCCCGAGGCTATCTACAGGTTTTGATTACCTGTGCACCAAAATTGGTACACTGTGTATGTAATACTCAGTGGTGAATTCAAGCATTTAAGTCATGTCATATAAACTATCATGCATTTCTACAGCAGTAATATTTAATTATTCAACTAGGTTATTATATCGTCAATTAAGAATACAGTCATCAAAATGTCCACACTACCCTTCTTGTATGATTATTGACCATTAATAAGATAATATCTTAAAATTCTATCTTTTATGAAAATGTATCATTTTTAGCGATAATAGTAATTAGTTCAAAATATTAAACCCATGTTTAAACATTTCTGTCAAATGACCAAAATATCCTTGTTCTGGTCCTCAACCAATTTATTACTTATAGAGTCATTTACAACTCATACATTGTAACTTTAGGCCATTACTAAATATAGCAGTCTAGTCATTTAATTTATCACGACAGTACCTGTTATGTATGTAAAATTACCAATTTGCCCCTGTATCAGTTCATGTCCATAAATTATTCTGTTAATCATTTTAACTAAGGTAACTCATAATTCTAGAATCATACTTAACAATTGCATGCTTAATCTTTAATAATTAAGCCAATAAAAATTACATTCGTAAAATTACTAAAATACCCTTACATAGGTATTATCTAACTATTCAGGTAATTGTATCATATTCTAATAGCATAAGAAATTTGTATTTTTCTATTTACTTATTTTAGTTGGCCCGTCTAGAAAGACAATACTGACAAACACTAGATCTAAAGGGAATAAAATAGTGTAGTGGTCTACATTCTAGACCTTGATCGCTGTACAGGCCTAGTTAAGTTATAACACCCATGGTGTAGATAACGAGGTGTGCTCTGCTTAGCAGACTTATCTATCCAACAGACTAGTACAATGGCCTTCTGAGACCTTTGGCACTGTATCGACGTTATTTAAGAGATCAGTGATAAGGTGATTGTGTCTGCCCAGCAGATTGGTCTATCCAACAGACTAGTGCAGTGGCCCTTTGGGACCTACGCCATTGCACCAGTAAAAATTTAATACTAGCATCAGGTGGTAAGGATAGAAAGTTGTCTGTCTAATAGACTAGTACAATGGCCCCAATGTGTACCTAAGCCACTGTATCGGCCCTGTCTAAAAAATAGATAGTGTAGCAGCTGCTAAAAATTCCTAAATTGACCAGTCAACCTATCCAGTACGTGTCTAACTAATGGGCCATTTAACCTCAATTTATGTGCATTTCTTTATTGATTAACTTTTTATAATATTCTTAAGTAAAAAATAGACAGTTATAAATTTTATCACACAATCACATTTTAGCCCAGACAGTTATGGGCCTTACCGAACAATTTTGGGTCACTTTAATGGTAGTTTTTTAGGCATTGTCATTACCAATATTTAATTCATAAATTTTCTAGTTTTATTTCAAATTGAGTTACCATTTATTATCATATTTCCATTTATATGAATTATGGGTTCAGGTAATAGTCATTTTAAGACAGTTATAGGTCCTTTCCTTACTTTGCGACAACCAGCTTAAGGTTCATTTCACCTTATTTTTTAGTGCAATTTTCACCATTTATTTCATACATTCATAGGCTTAAAGCCAGCAACACTTAGGCTACTTAAAAGGCTAAAACATAGGCATATATGCCACTACAAGTAATCACACCATAATAGCCATTTTAGGCATATTATTTATTCACAAGCCATAGCCCTTAAAGGCAAATTATAAGCCACCTTTCATACCTTATTTCTAGCCAAGTTTCAGTCCATTGTACATGCCAATTCCTAACTACATTTCATGCCAATTTAAATATGTACATTAACTAATTTCATGCCAATTAATTTAAGCTAACATAGCTCACATAATTATATCATGTCATACTTACCCATTACGTACATGTTACCACCATTTTCATACCAAGTAAGGTGCCTTTACCACATATGTCTCGGTCAAAGAGTGACTCACTTTCTTACACATTTTAATTCAAGGCAATTCATGTCCACAACATCAAGTTCAAGGCAATTATTCATTCTAAACAAAATACTAAAGATTTCTTAGCCTTTACCTTGCCAATGCTCTCAGGTACCTTGATACACAAGCTATAATTATGCATTTTTCCACATTTCTTTATTCCTTTAACTACTTACACATACTCTCAACAGAATTATGCATTCCCAAGGATATGATTATGTCAATTTAGATAGTTTTATCATATTGAATGTCTCGACTATTACCAAATTTCCCACTACACATACATTAATCAATTTATCTACTTATCACCTAGTGATTTCACATATCCTAAGCAATTTGTACATGCCACATAGATAATTACACTCATATATGCACATAGGTATGTACATACTACCCATAATGCTCTCGGCTAACAAAGGTTTACTCATGTTAGTAAGGTGTTCATCAAGCAATTCCAAATTCAACCCTTACTTGTCCCTCTATCCCCAAGAATTTCAAGCAAGCTAAAGGATATCAACAACTAAACCTTAGTTTAACATCACTACGGCCCGATTCCAGTCCTATAGAGATCATATGGCTTGAAGGAAAGGCTAGAATTCACTTACTTGCTATGGAGGATACTTAAAACCTTCACTTCTACAAGCTGTCCAGCCCTTTGCGGTGTCTTCGCCCTCTTTCTCAAGGCTTTCCTTACCTCCATTCACCTTAAACAAAGGCCATACACATCCCCATAGAGGTTAGGCATCACAAGAAACCATTTACAGCTAAGAACAACTAAGAAAACCCAAGGAAAAGCCATAGAAGCTCACCTTTCTCACTTACTGGACTGCTTCTAACCTTTGGACCTTTAATGATTTTTAATTTATTCATGAGAGCTCTTTTTACCTCAATTCTTTTTCTAGAAATTCCCTAACACATAGGAGAAATTTTTTGTGGTCGTAGTATTCTGTAATAGCTGGGAGAAAGGGATGAAAATGGCTCCCGAAGCCATTTATGGTGTCGGTTCCAGCAGGGAGAGGAAGAAAAATTTTTCTTTCTTTGTGAGTGGAATTGGCCACTTGGCTAATGTGGTTGACAAGTGTAAGGGCTTTTAGGCCAACTGGTATGGGACGGGTGGGTCCCACGACCTCCTGAAATGACTCAATTTTTGGTAAAATTTCAGAAATTTATCAAAATTCACACGAACCTTAAAAAATTATAAAGTTTGTTTTAAAATTCATATTTTAATCCCTTCTATATGCCCATAAATTTTTGCGACCAAATTTCATTGATAGGATAGTTTTCAAACTATCTCTATTTGTGTGCTAACCTAAAAAATTATGAGAATTTGCAAATGATCTCGAAATTCAAAAATTCTTTCACTAATGGACTCAGTGGAATTTTTGAGCTTTAGGGTCCGATATTTTTGGGTCCATCCGGGTATATCCCGGGTCATTCTCGGCCTAAAAATTTTTTATTACATAGATTTGTAGCTTACTGCTTGAAAAGAATTATTGGTTCTATTAAATTTTAAAATTTTGCCTTTTTCACCATTTTAAAAACCCCCTTGAAGTTTTATGGCTAGCGCCATTACCTTAGTTTACGTGCAAGTGACCCGACACCTCGGGCACACTTCCCGAACCTAGTGGCATTGTGCATGGAGCTTTGAAACATTGGCGTTATGGTTCTTCCCCTCTTAAAAAAAATTTCATCCTTAAAATTATATGAGCTGAAAGATAAACAACTTTTGTTGTAATCTGCTACACTATCTTTAGCTGCTCAAGATATTGCTGTTGGAACATAAAAACCTCTATTACCCCCGCAAGCTAAAGAGTGTAAATATTTAACACTCTTTGCTTGAAGAGAAAATGATGAAAGGTAAGAAAATGTTAAGCTTTGGTAAATATGTTGGAAAATTGATCGTGGACTTAATAGGGAGCAAATGCATAAACTAAACTTGAGTTTTCCCTGAGAAGATGATAATCCAATTCGATATGTTTGGTTTGTTCATTAGATACTGGATATTAGGCAATCTGAGTGGTAGATAGGTTATCACAAAATAGTAGAGTTGCTTTGGATAAAGGTGTATGCATATCATTAAGAAGATAAGGCAACTACTGAATTTCACATTATATAGATGCTAGAGCATGACGACAATCTTGATGCTATCTACCACTTCTTGGATTTCTAAGAGAATAATAAAGACCCAATAAATAGGCAAAAACCAATGATTGACCTTCTTGTTAGTAGACATATTGCCAAATCTATATAAGAGAAAGATTGAATTTTGATAGTGGTTTTAGATGAGAAAAATAGACTTTGTCCAATAGACCCTTTAAGGTATCTAAAGACATAACGGATTTGCTGCAAATATTTAATAGTAGGTTTCAAAAGAAATTGAAATAAATATTAAACATTATAAAAAATATATTGCCTTATATATGGAAGATATAACAATTTTCCAATTAATTACTGGTACATAGAGACATTTTCAAGCAAAAGAGAATTAACAAGAGGGACTTTGTGAGGACCATTAGAGTTTTGACTAGTTTAGCCTCAAGAAAACCAATATCATTAAGCAAATCAAGTGTCCATCTACACTAGTATAAGTGAATACCATTCGTATTTCTTATAATTTCAAGTCTTGAGAAGTATTTTGGTGGGCTAATATCTTTGATTTTGAATTAATTATTTAGCTGTGCTTTGAGAAATAAAATCTCTTCATTAGAATAATTCTCAATGATAACATCATTGACATAAACAAGAATGGTCATAAAGTGATCAGAATGAGACTTGGTGAAAAGAGATGGATTAGATTTGGCTTGATTATAACCCAACTAAAGCAGAAAATATGTAAGCTTGATATTCCATTGTTGATTAGCCAATTTAAAGTAACAAAGTGATTTTTGGAGTTTAAAAACATTATAAGGATTAACACCTAAAACTCTAAGAGTTGTTTGTATATAAACTTCTTTAATAAGATCACCATAGAGGAAGGTATTATTGATGTCTAGTTGTTTTAGGTAACACCCTTTGATGGCTGTAACAACAAGCAAAATTCTAACCATAGAAAGCTTTGCAATTAGAGAGAAAGATTGAAGATAGTTAATCCCTTCTTGTTGAGTGTAGCATTTGGCCACCAAATGAGCCTTATTCCTCTCTACAATGCTATTGTAAGCACTGGCCTTTTAATCCTCTAATTTTAAAAATGCTCGATGATGATAACAAGAGAAATAACTCAAGTAAATTAACCTTTTGTGATAGAGAACACTTAAAAAGTGGGAGATAAAATGGTCATTTTAGCACTAAGAATTAGGAAAGAGTTTAGATAGTTTAGGATAGTTGAGGAACATGCATAGGACTTAGAAATGGTCTTTTGGGGATGACATGAGAGAAAAGACTAAGAAAAAGAGTCAACTTGACCTCTCTTCATCTCAGCACTACATAACCATTTCCTAGGTGCAGAAAATCGCTTCACGATAGCTCAAAGGTGTGATAGTTCTTTGTAAAACTTGATTACAATGTCCAAATTTGACTCTAACTCTATCTTTGAGCCTCTAGAATTACACTTTCTTGCTAGGATTACATTATTAGGTTTCTGATTGGCATGAACACCTTAAATAGAATTTGGAAAAGGATAAAAACACCTTAGATTAGAGCCTATAAATAATCTCTCCCTTACTATAATTAATGATTCACAATACACACAATATTCAAGAAAGAGATTTTCTTTAAGTTCTTTAGAGAGTCGATATTCTAAAATCATTAATTCAGAAATTTATGAAGAGTTAGAGAGTTCATAAGTAGTTTGAGAGTACTAGTTCAAATTAAAGGAGTTCTTCAAAGAGTTTTCCAATAATAATGATGTTCTTCTATCATAAATTCATTGGTTTGCTTGAACCATCATTATTAATAAGTTCTGAGGGCCAAAATATGCATTATTCATAATGAAAATCATGTTTTCATTAGTCTAATATGATAGCTTACATTTGAAATCATGTTTTCTTACAAAATACAATTATATATTTCAATTATTCATCATGAATATGATTTCCAAAAAAAAAGTTTCACATGATTTCACATAATAATAGTTGTCAAATTCTTATTTTAAGCTGCAATCATGTTTATTACATTCTTTGTAAGTGATGATGCAGTTACATAAGGATTATGGTGCATATTGAAGTAGTTACATTAATGAAAAGCTCATATTATGGATCACTATGAATTTTTATGTAATTTTATTACAATTATATCACTTTTTATTTATGATGTGTGTAGACACCTCAATTTTTAGTTTAGGACATTCTTATGGATTCAGATTTTGACCTAAATTATAGAAAAAATTAAAATCTGTGTTAATAGTAGAGGGCTTAGGCCGATAGGCCCAAGCTTGACACTGATTCCAATGGGGGTGGGGGGGTAAAGCCCTCGCGGTATGAACTTCTTCATTTTTTTGAGCCTATGATGATAACCAGAGATAGGCTTAAGTAACAAGGTAAGAAACCTAAAACCATAGTTCGTATGGACCATCACGATGTAAGTCCACATAGACTTGATGCCACAAGGTCTATATCGACTAACATAAAACCAGGCCTAAGGACCATAAACTACTCGAGTAAACCCAAAGCTTTGGTCTGCACGGACCTACCGATGAAAAGCTTCCAAAAGTATGATCTTTGTATTTGGACTTTAATTTCTAATCCTAACAGGACTTTATTTCTTCTGGACGGGAAAGCTAACCACTAACCCTATAAATACCCTTTCTATCAACATATTTCAATAGAATTGACACACATAATTTATACAGACAATCATCACCCAATTTTTGAGAGCTTAGGTGTTGACTCCAATCAAGATTCGCTCTACTAGTCCTAAGCCCTCACTAAAATAGTTATTCTTTCTAAAACCCAACCATTATCTTGTTGCTTAGTGCTAACATCAAGGTAAGATCTAAGGCTTATTTCATCATATTCATTCATATTTTAGTCATTTATTTATGTTGTTTGTTGTAACAAATGATCTCCTATGATTAATTGACATGTGAGGTGATTCTATGTAATCCTCACATCGATTATAGGAGTAGGTTAACCTTTTAAATCATTGTAATCATGTTTTAATCATTCATAAAAAATTATAATCACACTATTTTCTAGAACTGACAACTAAGTCTGCACGAACCTATTTTAATAGATGTGAGGTTTGCACAAACCTATTATTTGAATATGTGCATGGTATGAGGTCTGAATGGATGGTTGTTTGATAACAGTGTTA
>CANXYI011996522.1:0-12355 GCA_948208565.1 Hura crepitans
ATACTCATTCATGAAATTATATTAAGACACACACAATTGCATTTATGCCTTATTTTCACATACATTACTCATACATCCTCTTTATCCCACAATTGCCTCTAAAACATGTCACTTTCACATTAGAGGCATTTGGCCATTACTATGAGCGTACACATGTTCATTTCATCACATGTAAGCATACACAATGGCATTTACACCATTTTTCCCCATACTTTACGTAAACATTCATTTTAGGTAAAAGTAGCACATAATTTATACACTTAGCTTACATAAGACATTCGGCCCCTTCATGGCATGCACTCATCATACGTAATACACACTTATGTCATCCAACATCACCATTCATCAATATTAAACTATCTCATGCATTTAACTCTTATTAGCCATTAATGCATAATATGTCATAAATGCATATAATGAGATTTAAAGCATTTTAATTCATTTTAAAGTGATTACACATACTAAAATTAGTTGTCAGGTATGCTCATAGCTATCCTAAGTGTGACACCCCCTACCAAATTCCTGAAGAAACCCAATAAGTGATGCACTTCCCAATAGGTCGCCCATCCTAGGATTACTTTAGAGGTAAACTCCTTAACACTTATGGACTGTTTTAGAACTTTATCAAATATTACTTAAACGTCCAATCTAATTCTTAATTATATTCATACATTGCCTAATAGACTTAAGAAGCTCTTTTATAAACACTTTCCAGGTCACATAAAATTGGGTAGCATAATAGTTTCTTGGGTGACATACCAAAATTTTTTCACCTATTAAAAGCACCTCTATAGGCAAACAATCCATAAACCTCTATCTAGACCCTTCTGGTCCTTCAGTCAATCATCAGCACACATCAAACACATATTAGCATCAAACATATGGGTCCTCAGGCCTACAGTTATCAAACCATGCACAAACCAAACAAACACCACACCTACTTATATACATCACATTTAGGTTATATACACAAACATAGCAGCTTCTAAGCATGCTAACCGAAACCTATAGGATTTATAAGAGTGCTACTACTAAAAGAAAAAAAATAACTTTATGTACCCTTTAACACTCGTATGGCTACACTGCATGATCACCGAGGCTGGCTTACTTATTCTTGTTACCTATGCACCATAACATAGGTACACTGAGTATAAAACTCAATAGTGAATTTAAACCATTTAAACATGCATTAACACACATATAAGGAAACATGAATAATGGTTTAGGTGTGGGTTGTGAGCAACATACTAGATGATTGATGCCATTTAGATAATATGTCATATTTCGTTCAAATTTACCAAAATGCCACTGAGGTTTAATTATTAACTATATCATCAGAATTATCATCAATTATCTTAAATTTACATTTTTCTCTATTTTAAGTTCATTTCATAAGCCCGACTAGATAGATGATGCTTATAGACATTAGACCAAGCGAGAACTGAAAACTATGCACGTCCACATTTTGGACCTTGACCACTGCAGTGGCCTAAGATAGCTTATAGGGATCAGTTCATAGGAACCTCCCAAGGGATAAAATACTGAGTAAATGTGCATAGAGATCATTCCACAGACTTCCCAAGGCACTAATCATAACAAAATATTTCCTCTAGGTCTGTCTAGCAAACTAGTGTAGTGGCCCCTCTAAGGACCTTTGCTGCTGCACTGGCACAGTCTGATATCCAATCAATAAAGAAAAGTGTCTGCTCTATATACTAGTGCAATGGCTCAATTATAATCCCCAGCCTATGTACTAGCCTAGTCTAATAAATAGATAGTCTAGCAGCTGCTAATCCCTCAGTTGATTGATCAACCCATCTAATGGGTGTCTAACTAATGGGCCATTGACTCTATTTTAAGTTTATTTTTATCCTAATCATCTTTTTTATAAATATTACAAGTTAAAATATAGATAGTTAAAATTTTTTCCAAACAATTAATTTTTGACCTAGATAGTTATAAGTCATTATTAGCCTTGCCAAGCAATTACGGGTAAAATTTTCTATAACATTTTAACCCATTTCTGAAGGCATAAATTAAAACATATTAAGTCAAGTCTAGCCTATTATTTTGGCTTAATTATTTAAATTCTAGGTGATTAAAATCATTTTTAATGGGATAGTTATAGGTCATTTTGCCTATTTGCGAAGGCCTTTTTATATTCAATTTAGGTCCTTTTTCAGTGCCAACTGCACCAATGATCATGCATTTCCATAGGCCTAAAGCCAACCTCAAATAAAGATCTCAATTTGGCATACAAATAGCTTACATGCCAAGGTACATAAACATCATATGTTAAGTCACTTTAAGGGACAATTTCATGCCTAAAATAAGTTTATTTTCATAATCATTTTTCATGCCATTTTAAGTAAATTTCAAGTTTACTTTCCAACCTTTTTCTATCCTTTAAAAGTGTCTCATATGTTATTTATTTCATGCCATACTAAACATACACATCAACCTAAATCATGCCATATACATAATGCCATATTCATATGACAAATGGCATGCCATTACACACATAAGTGCTAGCTAGGCCATACCTCATTTTCATGCAAATTTACCTTGCAAAGCTCTTAACCATAAGCCTCAATTTTCCTTACACATGTTTTCAATCACATTCAAGCACACTTATACACACTTAGATATCACACAAGCATGCCTACAAACACATTATACCTTTTTCATGTAGACTAGGCTAACACACACACATAGTCATGCCTCGGCCACATTACACACAGACATAAGCTTAATTGATCAATCTCTTTACCTATAACTCACATGCCATCAATGGCAAACCTTATACCATACCATATGTTATGTACTCATGCCATATACTTAGCATACCTACCAAGGAACCTCTCGGCCAAAAGGTAACACTAACCTAAACTTACAATTCACACCACTTGCACCTATAATTCAAGCATCTTCCATGCTATGTACCTTAGAAATCATGCCATATTCATCTTAATAAGCTATACACACACATATACATAAGCACTAAGCTCTCGGCCAAAAGGAGAAAGTACCCTTCCATGCATTTCCTCCCTCCAATCAAAATTCCAATCATGCTTTATACATAAAACTAGCCTAATTATGTAACTAAAACACTAATTCACACATATTATCATTAATTTACACTATTTCCATACAAGGATTGCTAGCCTAATACATATAACATCAATCAATCATGGTTCAAATGCTTTAAATTCACTTACCTCACTATCAAAGGAGTTGAATTCCACACTTCATGCTTGAAGGAAGTCATCAATTCCTCACTTTTTTCCTTAGTCTCCATACACACTAATATCCCTTTAAAAATTCACCAAAAATCACACACTCATCCAAATCAAATTCCAATCACATAGGTGTTTTTAGAATTATTAAATACCTTAGGAAATAAATTAAAAAGGGCTAAAATACTTACATATCAAGAGTTGCCCTTTTAGTCCTCTTTGATGAACACTTTAGCTTTTAAGAATTTTCTTAAGCTCTAGCCACTTTGATAGCCTCCAACACCTTCACAAATCAACTTTTAACATAATTAAAGGATTTTTAATGGTCATAAACATAGAAGAAGCTTACAAAAAGGAATGAAATTGGTGGCTTTTTGCTGGAAATGGCATCAGACAGCAAAGGGGAGAAGGAAGAAGGAAAAAGGAGGAGGTGAGTGGAGGTGGCCAAGTGGCCACTTAGGTGTCACTTTGGGTGTTATATAGTGGCTGAGGTGGCACGGATGTGTAACAATCCAATAATCTTAACTCTCATAAATAGTACTTCTCGGGCTGAATAGTGCTTCTCAAAACCCGAGTCACACTAAGGATACAAATGGGGAGTATTAATTATGAGAGAATTTTGGGCAAAGTTTGAAGCCAATCTAAATTCATTTGGATGGTTAAGAATGCTAAATAAGATTTTACGACAGTGTCTTATGAATAGTGCGACAGGTAGAGCTGAATCATAAAATAAATTAAAAGTTGCTTAAAATGATCTAAAAATGTTACCACTTGATAATCAAATATTCCAAATAGTACATTGGTTTTGGAATCAAAATTTTTTGAGACCAAAAAGTATTTTTACTAAATTTTTAGGAAATAAAATGCATTAATTTTTTGGGTTCTATTTTTTTTTCAGGCTTAATATTTTGGGAGGATTTATGACCCTAATTTATCTAATTTTGGGGATAGGACTGAGAGAATTCTGACTATCCTATGTGGTATAAAAATTTTACAGAAAAGTGGAAAATTGATTTTTCAAAAACTGTAAATAGTGAAGGAAATTTCATTTCCCTCATTTTCCCTTCTCTTCACCCTCTCATTTTCCGTCATCTTCCTTCAAAAGTTGAGAGCCTCTCCCTCCTTCTCTGCTTTGATTTTTATTCGTCCTCCATCATACTCACTTTCAATAATTGGCCTTAAATGGAATAGTGTCTCGAGATAAGTGTATAGACACTAAGAACACTCGGTTTGGTAGAGTATTTCGGGAGGAAAATCAAATTTCCTCCTAAGGTAAATGGTAACCTCTTGACTATTGAGTAATGGTTTTTCAATTTTGTTATTTTTTATGGGTTCCTAGGATGCTATAGAGCATATATCTAGGCTTAAAAGGAATTTTCAAGTTTTATAGAATTTTATATTAATTTTTAAAGATGTTATCCTTTTATATTCAAAGGTGAAATGTCGACCCGAGCTTTTCTAGGTAAGAAGAAGGCTTAGGCGGGTATCGGGCATCTCATGCAACTGATTTTGATATGTGTTATCACATTAACTTGAGTTAAAAATGCATGAATTTCAATATGCCCAAATAGTCACATAAAAGTAATAAATGCTATAATGCCTAATAAATGATATGGTTGGTAAAAATATGCTTATTGGATGTTGAGTATATATATATGTTGGCTAGAACATGTTATGCATGTGTGATGCACATTTATGAAGGAATCAAGTAATGAATGGCATTATGTGAATTTTAGGCATATATTGATGTTGTATGAAATTAATATGCACATGTGTGTGTAACATATATGGATATGGATTTTAGGCATCTAAATGTGGTTTATAATTGTAAATGAGTAAGTATGTATGATTTAATGGCCTTGGGCATGTGGAGGCTGAATTTCATGCATGTAAACCATATGTGCATATTCATGATTTGTGTATGAAAATGACTTAAATATTATGTTTTGTGCTTAAATAATGTTCCGTTGTTGCACATGTGATGACTAGAAGGTGTGTGTATGTGTAGTTGTGATCAAATGCCAACTTGAATGTCATATGGTTTATTGACATGTATGTAGTCATATAATACATGTATATTGCTAAATACTAAAAATGTGCATAAAATGGCATGTGATGCAAAATGTGATAGTTGCACATAACCATGATGCATTAGACATTATAATGCCTAATAATGATGAAAGTAATGGTATAATATGTGATTATGATGCTGAATGATATTTTTTTAAGCTTATGTAAGCCTACTTTTGGTTATGCTATGATTTACGTGACACATGCTGCTTAGCATAAGAGTTTAGGCCTCACTAAGGTGCAAAATGGCCAAGGTGGCTAGTTTATGCAAGTTGAAGCATAATATAGATGTGAGTGTTGATAGGCTGATTAGATGTACCTTCAAGTGTGAGTGCCTTCAAGTTGCTTGTTTATGTACCTTCAGGTGTGACTGCCTTCATTTTGCTTGTTTGCATACCTTTAGGTATGAGTGCCTTCAGGTTGCTTGTTTATATACCTTTAGGTGCGAGTGCCTTCAGGCTAATGGTATCTATTATTTGGCCTTGGACAATTGTCTTTTTGGTATGGGCATAAGTTAAACATAAAAGAATGGTAATTGTGACTTAAATGATGCACAAAGGGTGACATTGATATTTATGAAATAATGACGGCTAAAGCACCCTAGGTGCACTTCTCGAGCCTCGGTGACACTATAATAGTTGGGGCATTACATTTCTTCCCCTCTTAAGAAATTTTATCCTTAAAATTTGCAACCTTCACATCGAGAGTCTTTCTTGGTTCTTGACCAACTCACACTTTTCTTGGTTCAATTTAGCCTTTACCCACTATTTGATTGTGCCATTTTCTTGGCTCTTGTACTTCCCCTTTTAGAATCTTCATGAGAGTTTCTAACTCCTATGCTTAGTGGATAGCTATTTTTGGTTAACTTCATGAGAGGACATACCACAGTGCTTCCATTGCGTAACTCTGCTTAGAGAGTTTCTATCTCTATGTCCATATCAAACCCTTAAGACAGCTTTCCTATCTAGGCTTCTCTATATATCTAGTTCCATCTATCTTTAGGGGCCAACCTCTTTTCCACTCATAGACCATGCCTTATTACTTTCTCCTTTAACATCTCTAGGGATCTAGTCGAATCACTTCTTATCATATTATTTACTTTTCTTAGCCTTTTCTTGTCTAATTATTTCTAACGATGTTGACTATCTTTTTATTTTCACTTAGATTTCTTGCTAATCACTCTTATCATCCTATTTTTGTCAAGTCTCTTAATATTAGGGTTATCATGATGCCATGCTCAATTGTATCATGCGTATGCAAAGATGAAGAATATTATGCACAAGGAAATGCAATAATGCAAATATCAAGATACAGTTTACAAAAATGCAATGCCTGGGCTCGGTAATGAATGAAAATCAAGAAAGAGATAGTCCTCATCTTTAGGGACCTTGATAGCTGTTCTTATAGTCTCGACTCTATAATGGTTTCTATGGTTTTGCTTACTTACACTAATCTTACTGAATATTTCAATGCATTTCCTCTTATTAGTCCTTTTGGATATGACTTGGAATCTATATTCACCCCTTGACATTATTCACATTTATTCTCAATTTGAGGTTCCAATCCATACCTTTAACTCCATATAAGGATCTTATCCTATAATCTTTAGTTTCTTCGACACCAAGGTCTGTACTAGCCTCAATCATGCTATAGTACCAATTGTATTACATTCTCTAAGAATCATTCATAATAGACTCTAATATTCAACTCTTATAGTCCTCCATGTCAATATTCAACCATCCCATAATCCAAAGAGTGCCAAAATCAGAGCTCTGATACCATTAAGTGTGATAGCCTCCGCTCGACCCGTTCATCGATCCCGAATGAAGGATGCTACACACAAACCTATATCATCTTTTCTACTTTTGCTATCTAAAAATAATTGCATTTGTTTCTAAAATCCATAAATACCTTTAATTAGAGGCATGTCAAATTTCATGGCTAAATTCCTTCTGGAGCTAAGCTAGCGTGATTTCAAGAAAATTGCAGTTCTATTGAAATCCCAAAAAAATTCCAAATGACCTCAAAAAATTAAAATTCCTTCTCTATTGGCCTAATTACAATTTTTAACCTTTATGGTATAATATTTTCAAGTCCGTCTAGGCTTATCCTAAGTCATCCCTGGCCCGACTCGATCTGAGCCCACAGCCCGCTAGCTTATGACTCGAAATAATTTATTAGTTCTGTTAAATTTTTAATTAAGGTTATTTTCACCCTTTTTAAGCCCCTTAAAGTTTATTGGGTAGTATGCCCTGCCTCAAAACTTATGCAGGTGAGCTAGCACTTTGCGTGAACTTCTCAAGCCTTAATGACACTGTAATAGTTGGGGCATTACGGTATTCATAAATGAAACATCAACCCAAGCTTTTCAATGTAAGGAGAAGGCTTAGATGGGTATTGAGTGTCTGTTCGACTATGTTCGGTATGTGTAAATACATTAACTTGAGTTAAAAATCATGAACTTCAATATGCCTAAATAGTCACATAATAGTAATAAATTCCATTAATTGTTATAATGCCTAATAAATGATATGCTTGGTAAAAATATGATTGTTGGATGTTGAGTATATGTATGTGATGGCTAGAACATGTTATACATATGTGAGGCATATTTATGAAGGAATTAAGTAATGAATGGCATTATGTGAATTTTAGGCATATATTGATGTTGTTAAAATTAATGTGCACATGTGTGTGTAACATATATGGATGTCAATTTTAGGCATCTAAACATGATTTATAGTTGTAAATGAGTAAGTATGTGTGATTTAATGGCCTTGGGTATGTTGAGGCCGAATTTCATGCATGTAAGCCATATGTGTGCATTTGTGATTTGTGTATAGAAATGACTTAAATATTATGTTTTGTGCTTAAATAACATTCTATTGCTGCACATGTGATGACTAAAAGGTGTGTGCATGTGTAGTTGTGATCGAATGCCAACTTGAATTTCATATGGTTTATTGACATGTATGTAGTCATATAATGCATATATATCGCTAAATACTGAAAATGTTTATAAAATGACATGTGATGTGAAATGTGATAGTTGTGCATAACCATAATGCATTAGACATTATAATGCCTGATAATGATGAAAGTAATGGTATAATATGTGATTATGATGCCAGATGATATTTTTTTGAGCTTATGTAAGCCTACTTTTGGCTATGCTATTATTTATATGGCACATGCTACTTAGCATGTGAGTTTAGGCCTTACTAAGGTGTGAATATATACATGGAAAAATAACTAAATGAGATAATTAATGTGTTTAATGATGCCTATACATTTAGACAACTGAGTTTGGATAGGTTGATGGTTAACTATGATTTTAGCAGCTGCCATGCTTACCTTTGGGTAGGAGACCAACGGGTCAATGTCTATATGTCAACGATCATGAGTTTCTTTGGGCCATTTGTTTTACGTATCTATAGATGCGAGTGCTAATGGGCTGCTTAGACATACCTTTGGGTGCGAGTGCCTTTGAATCACTTGTTTACATACCATCATGTGCGAGTGCCTTCGAGCCACTTATTTATGCACCTTCAGGTGCGAGTGCCTTCGGGCCAATGGTATCCGCTATCTAGCCTTTGATAGTTGTCTTTTTATTATAGGCATAAGTTAAACATAAAATAATGGTAATTGTGACTTAATTAATGCACTGAGGGTGACATTGATGTTCATGACATAATGACAGTTAAGGCTAAGAGTATGATATATGTGGTCTAATATGGAGTCTAATACTCATAAAACTTGATGTACTGACATGTATAGGGTTATGAAACTTGAACATGTGGTAATGGCATGTATGCATGGTTAAGGTTCAAAACATATGCTATTATACTTGTTACAATGTGTATTTGAGTATATGTATGTTTTGGATAATATATGAATGCATTATGATTATAGTTTATTTTAAGTATGATGAGAACAATTATGTTGTGAATTAGACATCATGTATCTTTGTGCTTTTAAAGGCAAATACGTGCATCAAAAAGGCATCATTTTGAGATATTCATATCGTATGCATATGTATGAATTTTAAGTGGTTCATTGGACATATATTGCTATAATACATGCTTAAACTATCATTTTCAAGTTAAAGTGATTACAACACTAAGCAAAAGCCTAGTGCATTACTTTTTTGCAATACATAGGTAACATAGTAGTAGATTAGAGCCAAAGTTTCTACACCATAGGAGACTTTTGAAGATAGCCTCTATGTGGGTATTTTGATCATTTTGTAATAGTGTAATGATGTAAATGTAATACTAATAGTGTGCTCTTGTGATTCTGGAGAGATTGGGCCTAATATGTAACTTTGGTTGGTTTTTGTAACTAAAGTTGTAATATTGTAAAAGCTTTATTTTTATTATATGGATTGTGTGGAAACTCTTGATGTTGCATGTGAGAATGGTATATGATGTTGAGCCTGAGGTTCTGTGTTTTTATGATGAGTTTTATAGGGCTAAGAGGACCTATTTGGCATTGAGATAGGTTGTATGTTATTATAAAAGTGTTTTTAATAGGATTACTATTTGGGAAAGTGTCCTAGTATAGCTATTTTACTACTGAATTTTCAACATGATAACCCTAAAAGTTGCATGTGCCAAATGCTTTTTGGTGCCTTTACAACTCCATAAGTAAAGAAATCATTTAATTAATAAAAGTTTCAATTTATTTGGGTTTTTATGTGTAGCAAAATTGGATATCAATATGCATGAATGCTTTTTACTTAGGGCTAAAGTATAGCTTGAGTAGAGGGTGTCATAAGGTGGGTCTCACATGCCACCTGAAAAAGCTCAATTTCGATAAAAACTTTGGGGAATTTTAAAAAATATCTCAGACCTCCAAAAATCATTATGTTTATTTTTAAAATCCTCAATTAGTCCTATTTAGAGGCGTGTAAAATTTCATGACCAATTTCCAATGATAGGACTGCTAACCAACTTCCTCGATTTATGTGTAAAACCTCGAAATTAAGAAAATTTCCAAATGATCTCAGAATTCAAAAATTCTTTTACTAGTGGACTCAGGAGAATTTTTAACCTTCAAAGTATGGCATTTTTAGGTATGTCTGGGCATATCCTAGGTCATTCCTGACCTGACTCCATTTGAGCCTATGACCTACTAGATTATAGCTTAAAATAATTTATTAGTTCTGCTAAATCTTTAAATTAAGTCAATTTTAACATTTTATGGCCCCTCGAAGTCTCATGACTAGTACCCCTACCTTAAGCCTTATGAAGGTGACTTGACACTTTGGGATCACTTTTTGACCTTAGTGGTATTGTTCACGGAGGCTTGATTTGTGGGCATTACATTTCTTCCCCTCTTAAAAAAATTCATTGTCAAAATTACCTAGAGTGAAAAGGTGTGGATACTGAGCCATCATCTACTCTTTAGGCTTCCAGGTAGCTTCTTTTACATTGTGATGTCTCCAAAGGACTTTAACCAAAGGAATGGCTTTATTCCTGAATTGTTTCACATTTTTGGCCTGTATCTGTATAGGTTCTTCTTCATAGCTCAAGTTTGGCTATATTTCCACATCTATTGTTAGGACATGTGCGAGGGATCTTATCTATATTACCTCAGCATTGAGACATGAAACACATCATAAATCTACAATAGTTCAGATGGCAAAGCTAGCTTATATGCTAGAGGTCCTACTCTCTTTGTGATCTCATATGGTCCACTGAATCTAGGGCTCAGTGTAACACCCCCTACCAGATTCCCGAAGAAACCCAATAAGCGGTGTACCTCTTGCTAGGTCACCCATCCTGAAATTTCTCCTAATCTCTTTCGTTTAACTTTTGTTAATCTATAATATTTAATTGTGTTTGACTCTAAATCATTCCTGTTTAATCTTACACATTACTTAGGGTTATACAATATCTATCATGTCAATATTGGCCAATTACAGGTTGGTTAGGTATATTCCTAAAAATTCTATAGTATAACGGCTATCCGTGTTTCTAACCAAAATTTTAAACACCTATAAAACACTTAAAAATCTCAAATTCCATCACCTAGACCCTTCTGGCCCCCCATCTATCAACCTAACATCAACATTCTATCAGTTTATCCATATAGGCCTTAGGCACCAATCAATCAATTACAGATATAGAGCCTCAAGCTCACAAACCATATCATCACATAAGGGTAATCACACATTTAAAATAGTTTGATAGAACTTATTACAAAATATTATTTATGTCATTAATAGAACCTTTTTATGTGGTACCCATTCCTCGCTTATATACATGAGTGCAAAATTGTACACTAAACATATAGCAACTTTACTAACTTATCTTCTAAACTTTGACTGTATGCACTCCAAGGTTGCCTGTAGGTTTTGATTACCTACGCACTAAAAATGGTATGCTGAGTATATAATACTCTATGGTGAACTTAAATATTTAAGTCATGTCATATAAATATCATGCATTTCTACAGCAGTAATATTTATTTATTTAGCCAGGTTATTATATCATTAATTAAGAATACATTTATCAAAATAACCACACTACCCTTCTTATATATTTATTAATCACTAGTTAGATAATATCTTAGAATTTTATATCTTATGCATATTTGCCATTATTAGTGACAATACTGATTTTACTCAAGTTACTAAACCAATGATTAGCTATTTTTGTCAAATTACCAAAATACCCTTGCTGTTGTCCTTAACCAATTTATTACTTATGTAGTCATTAACAATCAATACATTATAAATTTAGGCCACTTCCAAATATAATATTCTAGTCATTTAATTTATCCGAGGTAGCATATGTTGTGTATGCAAAGTTACTAAATTGCCTTCGTACTAATTCATGTTAACAAATCATCCATGTAATTATTATAACCCAAGCAAATCATAGTTTTTCATCATTATTATAGATAGCATGCATAATCTTTACTGGTTAAGCCAATAAGTACTACACATGTAAAATTACCAAAATGCCCCTAGTATACATTTTATAGTATTATACAGATACTCATGCCCAATTGAGCCTTTTATTACTTATTACTCCTGATTTAAT
>CANXYI011996787.1:0-16703 GCA_948208565.1 Hura crepitans
CTATCTTATGATGAAAAACCTATAAGGATCTTTGTAAGAGAAATGAAGGAGCTACGAAATAAGTTAATACCTCTAGTGAAAGTTCTCTAGAGGCACAATGAGATGGAAGAGGCTACATGGGAAATAAAAGCTCAGATGAGAGAGCAGTACACTTACTTATTTGAACTAGGTAATTTCAAGGATGAAATTTCTTTTAAGAGGGGAAAAAATGTAACACCCCAAAAAAATTCCAGTGTTACAAATATTACTTTTCGGGATGTGAATAGTATTTCCTAAGGTCAGGTCATATTAATCTTACTAAATGGAAAAATTAATCATAACATAACTTTGGGTGAAATTTAAAGTCAAAATAAAGCCATTTAGATGGTTAAAAATGACAGTTAAATTTATGGCAATGTCACATGAATAGTGACATAGTTTTAGCTAAATAGTAAAATATTCAAAAGTTGCTCAAATAATTTTGCTATTAATATAGCTTGATACCTAAATATTCCAAATAGTCCATTGGCACTTGAATTGGAACTTTTAGAGATCAGGAAATATTTTTACTAAAATCGGGTAACCTCTAAAATTAAGTTTCAACTGATATTTCATGATTTTTGAGCATGGCTTCTTAGAGGCCATTAAGGTTTGATTTATGGATTTTTAAGGGTTTCATGGTTGTCAAAAATGATGTAAGAAAAGTGGAAGGAAAAGAGGAATATAAAGTTAAATCTTGGTCAAAGGAAGAATAGTCATATTCTTCATTTAAACCAAGATAGTCGATGCCACTTATAAGGGGAATAAGCCATTTTTGGTTCCTCAAGATCTAATTTTTACCCGTTTTATGACATTCAAGACCTAAAGCTGCACCTCCACAACATCTAGACTCTATTTCTAGCCCAAATTTCAAGAGAAATCAAAAGAAGAACTCAATTTTTAGTCTAATTGAATAGTGTCATAGAATTGATCAGATAAGTTTTTTTGAGTTTTGATATTTTTCCCATCTTCCCTAGGTGCCCAAGAGTATTTCTATGTTTTTAGTTTTTTTATTTCATGCTTCAGTTGATTTTTTTTTTATGAATTTTTATATTTGGAGCTTGATATGGATAGTTGCAAAAATGGAGATGACGCATGATAAAGGGAAAGGTAATGCCTAAGTGATCCTCGTGGGTGTAATTTAACTCTATAAGTATGTGTAATTGAAATGATTTATGTTAAATTGAATATGCCCTAAGGTATGTTAATGAATGACAATTAATATATTTCTATTTTAATGGATAATTATGATGATTAAATGCATGTATATCATGTTTAATGATGTTGGATATGTGTTTTAAGACATGTAATAATGTTAGAATGATAGGGATTAGGTATAGTAATAAGTTGTCTAAGCCTTTTAAATAATTATATGTATGTATGTTATACATTATGGTTGATAAGTATGATATATGTCTAAGAATTAAAGTAAATGCTTATATGGACATTCGATATAATTTAAGATACATGATTTGATGCTTTTGAGTGCTTAGAGGCATTATGGTCGAATGCCATTTGATGTATACATGTATATGGTTGGTTTATATAGGATATGTGATAAGTGGTACATGTTTCTATGAGTGTCAATAACCATGAGAGCTTGTATTAAGACTTATAATATGAATAAAAATATGTGTAGCATGCATGGGAATGTTATGTCTAAATGGCCTAGATGTATGTATGCATGTGTATGATGTCATATGATGTATGCTAAGGATGATCCATTTATATGATTGAATATATGGTCATATACATGTGAAATAAGCTATGTTATATAAATAAGTGAATTTATTATGCATAAATGAGGTTATGGCCTATGATGCATTTATGAATGTATATGTTTTATATAAAGAATGATATGGGTGGTGCATTAGCATATGCATGTTTATGGTAATGAGGAATTGTGTTAATATGTGTAATGAGAAAGCATTTATGGTCAAGCAATTCATAATGGCTCAATAGAATGGTCTTGTGCAATGGCCATGATGCGTTCCAAGTAATTATGTGCACATTATGACATTATGAGATACCGTGATATGGCTACGCATTAAATGATTAATTATAATACTCATTGTATAAAATTTAATAATGCATTCTTGTGTTCTTTATAGGTAAATGCATTAGATAGATGCATAATGTTCGATCATTAATTTAATGTATTGCCTATAGAATTGTAAGATGTTTTAATAGCTTATGATTTTAAGTATGTTTGGGTTGATACCTAATGTTTCTTATGCTATCTTGATCGAAGCATTTTCATGTTATGATGATGTCTATGTATGGTTCATAAATAGATAGCATTTTGAATTGTCATTTTGCATGTCATGATGTAGCAAATCATGTTTAATAATATGCTAAATCAATGATATTACTTTTCCTAGTTATGTCATTAGTTAGCCAACCAATTTAATTAAAATCATTGTTAAACCATGTAAAAACATGAAATTCATAATGAACATGATTAATAGCCCATGAAAGTAAACAACCTAGTTGGATAGGTTGACCGACTAGCTAAGAGTTGTAATATTTGTTAGGGTACTTTAGTACCTCTGTAGCCTTCATGATATGATTCGTGAACCTTCGGGTTATTATAATGTCCTGACCTTTGGTTTTAATGCATTGATCTTCAGATCTTATTTCTTTTCTGACCTTCTAGTCTAATGCATTTTGATCTTTGGATCTTATGTTTTGGAATTCAATTCTGATGGGTGATGGCCTATGGATGTACGCTTTTCTATCCTTCGAGTTTGATGCATGTGGGGTCCATGTGGTTTCAAGTGCCTATATAGTCCATTTGATACTCTGTTATCCATATACAGGTGTTTTCATAGTTATAGGCATAATTTAAAGGCATAACATAAATGATTTCATAACAAAGTAAAATGAAATGGATATCATGATACCTTATAGTTGGGAATTATGCAAGATGCTTATGTATAATGTGTGATTTTATGATACGTAAATGAGATGATTCTAGTCATGTGCTAGCACATATACACAATAAGTATAACTTATACATATCATGTGATTATTGGTATATGAATAAGTGTATATATTAATGTACAATGATTATGGCATAATCTATAAGCTATCTCCATTACACCATTAAGCTATTGCTAAGTACATCATCTGTTTTTGCGATGCATAGGTAAGGAGGCAATTTGAGCTGAAAGCCTTGGATCTCTAAGTAATCAAGAGAAAGAACATTCTCTTAGAACATTTTGTATATGTATATCCAAATTTTTTATTTATAAATAGAAAGCACTTATATGATGTAATTGTATAAGAAATGGACCTAAATCATATTTTTTACTCTAATTAACTATTTTAAAACTTTTGTACTCATGTTAAAGTATGTTTGAAATGTTTTTTGTTATATGATATCTCTTCTTACATGTTTATTTTGATGTTGATGTTATGTGCTACTCATAGTGATTAGAAGGATCACTAGATGTTAGGAATTAGATAGATTTATTTATAAAAGTGCTTTTTGTGATACTTGTATGTTGAGTCTCTATGAATAGTACCTTCGAAGCTCAAGAAGGGTGCCTAGGGTGCCGGTCACCTTCATAAGGCCCTGATGCAGGGTATATTGGACATGAAACTTTGACTAATTATAAAATGATGAAAAAGACTAAATTTAAAAATTTTAGCAGAATTAATAAGTTAATTTAGGCTATAATCTTATAGACCGCAAGCTCAAATGGACTGAGGCTGGGAATGACCTGAGATGTACTCAGATAAACCTAAAAATACAATACTCTGAAGGTTAAAAATTCCACTGAGACCATTGGTGAAAGAATTTTAATTTTCTAAGGTCGTTTGCTATTTTTCCTTAAATTTGAGATTTTCACATAAATTGAGGAATTAGTTAACTATCCTGTCGAAGGAGATTTAACCCAAGATTTTATGAGGCCCTAAATAGGCCTAATCGAGGATTTTTAAAACTAGCATGACAATTTTCTGAGGTCTGAGTAAATTTTTAAAATTTTTCAAAGTTCCCTAGTAAAATTGAGATTACGGGGCGCTTAGGTGACACCTCACCACCCACCACCAATTTCTCCTCCTTTCTACCCCAAAGCCAATCGACACTTCCCTCACTAAAAAGCCACCATTTCTTTTTGCCTATTCAAGCTCTAATTCCACTAAATTTTACCACAAAAAATACCCTTAGTTGATGAAGAAATGATCTATGAAGCTTGTGGACACCATAAGCAACCATAGGATTCAAGAAAGTTCAATAAAGGTTAAGTGCACTTAAAGGGGTAGCAAAAATTCAAGTTTATTCATAAGTGTTCTTTTTAACTTTTTATTTTTCTTCCAAGGAGATTTCATCATTCTCAGTTTACCCATGCTTTTTCGATTTTCAAATTGAGTCTTGTGTGATTTTTCATGATTTTTCTAAGTTAAGTGTGTGTGTATGTAGGCCATAGTAGAAAATGAGGTTTAGTAAGGAAATTGAAGTTGCTAAAGTATAGATGAGACTCTAATTCAACTATAGCTATGTAAATTTGATGTATTTGAGGCATGTCATGTTCATTTTAAATGTGATTTGTGTGGAAATAGTGTATGGATGTTATGGTTATGGTGTGTAATATATGTGGAATTGTGAATTGAGTTTATTTTTATGTTGACTGTGTATGAATTAGATGATTTGTATGTTGAATTAATTAAAAGAATAGGCGAAAGAGTGTGGTTCAAGTTTGGGAGGGTGTGTGCATGTGTGTTGTATTATGTCATGTGTATGTGGGGAATATGATGGGAAATGATGTGTGTGAGATGGGATTGGATGATTAATGTGTGCATATGGCAAGAAAAAGTATGAATATAGGGGATACTAAGTGTGGTTGAGAGGTATAGTGAGGTGCCCTAGTAGGTAAGTCGTGTGTATAGCATGGTTTGATGATATATGTAATGTTAATTGGCATGGTTTGTATGGATATAAATGTGTATATGATGAAAATGGTAAGGAAATACAGGTTTGGTAATGGACTTGTGATGGCTAAGAGGTGTAAGCATGGTTATGGAATGGACTTAAATTGGACTTAAAATTACCAAGGAAATTGACCTAAAATTGGCTTTGAAAATATTACTTATAATTGTTTGGTAGAGAATAAAATGAGCTATAACTTTCTTATTAAAATTTGACTATGAAAAATAATTAATAATTATTTATCAATGGATTATAAATATTAAAAATGTTGATCAGTAATAAAATAAACATAAATAGGAGACTGTTGGCCTATTAGCAAGACACCCACATGATTAGTTGATTGGTTAACTAGGGATTAGCAGCTGCTAGATATTTCTCTGTTTATCAAACCAAGCCAGTGTAGTGGCCAGGGTCTATAGGATTAGCCACTATACAATGATTTGATTATTATATTTGTTGCATATCAAACTAACCTAGTTTAGCAGTCAGGGTCCACAAGATAAGCCATTGCACTATGTTGTTGATATTATTGTCTGCTTATTAGGCTAGGTCAATGTAGTGGTCGGGGTCTACAAGATAGGCCACTGCACTATGTTATTGATAATATGCGATAATAAGATAGTGATATATTCACTTGTTTGGTACAAAGAGATCTATGCCCCTATTGTCAAACTAGGTCGGTGCAAATGTTGGGGTCCACAAGATAAGCCACTGCATTAAGGCTAGTGCGAAGCCTAAGGTCTAAAATATAAGGCCACTGCATAGTTTGATTTTCCTTTTGGTCTAGTGTTTGAAGTGTAGTCTATCTAGTTGGGCCTATTAAACTAAATTAAATATTGGGACTGATGCCAGTTAAAATAATCAATAAACTAAATAAGTACACAAAAGTGGCATATTGTAAAAAATTAAAATATGTGATTGATCAATTAAATTAATATTATTATTATGAAATGGCTTCCATGCATTGCATCTATATATTCATAGCATGTTATTACATATGTATGGCTATAATTGACAAGTTTTTAATATATCAAATTCACCATTGAGTTTCATACTCAACGTACTAGTGTTTTGGTGTACAAGTAACAGTAGATAGAAGTCCAACCTCAAGCATTGTGCAATGTAGTAGCAGAGGCACTAAAAGGTATCAAATTTTGTATTGTTTTAATGGTTTTAGTATGTACTTATGTAAATACTTTAGGTTATAGGATCAACAAGCTTAAGAGCTGCTAGTGTCAATCGTATTAAGTTAACCATATGATGTATATAAATAGGCCTATGAATCTGAATGGTTTAATTTTTGTTTGATATTGATAATTTTTGCTAGAGGCCTTATGTGACAGCTGATTATGGTGATTGACATGTTGATGATAAGGGACTACCAGAAGGGTTTAAAATGTGATAAGAGAAATGATTAATGTTATTAAAGTGTTTTTAATAAGTCACAATTTTTAGAATGTCACCTGGGTAGCCATTTTGCTACCTAACTTTTTAAAGAATTTATAATAGCCCATTAAATGGATTTTAGGATTAAATATACTATGGTGAATAATATCTAAGTGATAGATTGAGGCTTTAGGTAATATTTGATCAAATAATAAATATGCTATAAGTGTTAAGGAGTGTAGGACTAGGAAAATTTTAGGATGTGTGACAAGTGGGTAGTGCATCGCCTATCAGGTTTTATTAAGGAATTTGGTAGGGGGTGTCACACTTTTTATATTGTAAGTTAATATTCACATTTGGGATAGTATCCTAGTATAGCTATTATGCAGTCGGATTTTTGACATGAGGATTTCCAAATGTGTAATATAACTAGTTTTTGAAAAATTTGTGTAAACACCTATTTTTATAAAATAAACAATATGTTAAGAATGATTGAAATCACATTTTTAAAGTGTTATCATGTTATTAGTTCGGTAATGCTTTTGTGTGCCCATTCCTTATTTGGATCTTGTAACTAGATTGGGTAAAAAGTGTCACAAGAAATGCATACTAAGGGTGTATGACTGGAATGATGACTAGTTATGGACTATAATCAATATGATTGTTCATGAAATGTATGTTAATTTTCTTTCATAAATTAGGCCTACATGTTATAGCCTTTTCTCTCATTTATGTTATATTTCTCTTCTCATCTAACTCCCTTCACATGTAATATGAGGTCTTCTCACTTGTTTTATTATGTAAAATTACATAGGGATAGAGTAAGAAGAAGAAATGCAAGGAGAAAATAGAGGAGAAAGATTGCCAAAAAAGACCAAAGGAAGAAGCGATTAGAAATGTTTTAATTACTTGTTCATTGGGTTTGTAATTCATGTATACTACTTAAGGTTTTGACCAAATTGTTTTCCTTAGGCTCTGGAAAACAATATAATAAAAGTCTATAACTAGATAATATATTTAGCAAGATTAAATATGCATGTATGTTTTATTGAGATTAAATATGCATGAGCATGCCAAAGCATGTAACTTCCATTTGCATGAGCATACCAAAGTATGCAACAAATAATAAGACTTAAAAGTTATAAAACCCTCAATTAATATTGAAACAAGCAAGCTCACTATTAAAATGGTTATAATTAGAGTTCTTCTTAGTATTGAGTTATTAAGCAAACTCAAGCTCATGCTATGTCGAATATGTTACAAACTATATTAATGGGTCAGTCTTAGATAGTCACTGGTTTATTGAGCGAACTCAAGGCGAATGGGTTTAGAGGCAGACTAGTGAAATGTGTATGAGATATAGATGCACCAAAAGTTGGTCACCTAGTGATCAGTCAGTGCATGAAAATACAATTATCTTGTGATGCCTACCATCTCTTTTATAGATTGGGGTTTTTGGGCAAACCCAATATTTGACTATAATAAGAAATGGGTACTGTCTCAGTGGGAAAACCATTAGGTTTTCTTATATCAATGTTGAGGGCTATTGGTTCTTAATAAAAAAAAATTGGAGAATATATGTATTTTATTAAAGACATTATAAAAAATGCATTCATGTACATAATCATACACTAACATTTTCTCAATCTTTTCAAATAGGTACACTTGCATCATGAGCACACCTAACTTGAACCTATGTTCAATTCTTAAGGCTATTAAGCTTACTATGTCTAACTACATAGATTGGCTTAGAAATCTAAAAATATTCTTAGAAGTGAAAAGATCAGGTATATGTTGGAAAAGCCCATCTTGCTTGTCCTCTCCTTGAGTGGCTATGCTAATGCTAATGAACAATTAGCATATTTAAAGCATGTTCAGGACTCTAATATAACAAAATGTATTATATTGGCACCAATATCCATGAAGCTTCAAAAGTAACATAAGCATACAGATGCTCACACCATATTGTTTCACCTCAAGTAGCTATCTGAGGAGCGAAGTAAAACCAAAAGATATGTGATATCTAAGGCTCTATTTTGCTATAAAATGGTGGAAGGGACTTCAGTCATACAACATAAGCCTAAGATGAATTGGTAAATTGAGTGGATCATTACTCTAAGACTTGTTATGGATAATGATCTAAGTATTGACTTTGTGTTGCAATCATTGCCTGATAGTTATGCATAATTTGTGCTTAACTATCAAATGAATAAAATCTAGACAACAATCTTAGAACTGGTGAACATGATCAAAGCTACAGAGGATGCCATTAAAAAGAATTCCAAAGAAGTAATGGTTATTGATTCTTCTTTTTCTAAAAGTAAAAATGAAGAAGAAGAAGAAAAAGGATGCAACCAAGGCCTAAATTGGGGTGAAGAAAAGAAAAGGCACACAACCCACGGCTACTGCCACAAAAACTAAACCTAAGGCAACTAGCTTCCATTATGATAAGATTAGTCATTGGAAGAGGAATTGCAGGGTCTACATTGAGACTCACAAGAAGGAGAAGCAAGGAGATGCAACTACTTTAGGTTTTTATGTTATTGAGATTAATACTAATACTGCTATTGATAGTCATGCATGGGTATATGATATCAGATCTAGTTCACATTTGGTTTTTGATTTTCAATGACTAAAGAGTAGTAAAAGATTGAAAAGGGTGATATGGACCTACATAAAGCAAATGAAGCAAGAGTTGCTACATTAGCTGCAAGAATATATTACTTAGATTTACTGCCAAGATTAGTTTTAGAACTTGAAAATTGTTATTATGTTCCTTCTTTGAACAAGAATATTATTTCTTTATTTTGTCTTGTTGAACAAGATTTTGATATTTCCATTAATCAGAGCAAAGGTTGCTTAGGTTATAAGAATAATTTTTTATGTTGTTTTGCTTTTAGTATTAATGGAATTGATATTCTTGATAATCAAAAAGAGATTTACAACATTAATACAAAAAGACTGAAGACTGATAGCTTGAAACCATATTTTTGGTGCATTGTCGACATGGCCACATAAGAGAGAAATACATGACTAAGTTGCACAAGTGTAGTGACTTAGCCTCATTTGATTATGAATCAATTAAAACATATGAATCTTATTTGTTGGGCAATATGACAAAAACACCTTTTAGTGGAAAAAGATATTAAATCTTAAATACTAATCAAGAAGGGAATTATGAATAAATATCTATACTATTAGAAAATAAAAATTTGTAATCATATATATATGTGTGTGTGTGTGTGTGTATACATACATACTATGTAGCTTATTTTCTTGAATGCTGAATGAACAAAGAACATGTTTTCTTTATATGCTTCTTTTGTTAAGACATATAAGTGTTATAAATGGTAAATAATATTATATTCATGATATGTGCTTATGTGCTTGCATGTTTTCTATATGTTTCATTCAATACACCACTGAGCTTTATTGCTTAACATACTAGCTTTACTATTATGTAGGTAACAGAAAGGAGATTAGATTATAGCCTCAAGTAAAGCAATGCAAGTTAATGAGTTTTACTCAGTATCACATGAAATCAAGTAAGAAATGATAATAAATTGGCACTTATGTATATGTGAAAGTAATGGGTTCAAGATTACATGATTATAGATATGTATTTGTGGATAATGGTAGCAATTTTAAATATCATCAAACAAAGATAATAGATGTCCATATCTAGCAACTGAATTGAGTAAGAGATGTTGACTGCGACATCTTATATTTTAACCTACTATAGGGTGGGTAATAAGGTGTTACATTTACACTATATAAGATATGGTGTAATAAGGAACCAATTCTTTCACACTTTACAATATGGGTTACCCTGCTTATGTGAAAAGAATTATTTCAAATAAGATTGATTCTAACTCTAACAAGTGCTTATTTTTGTGCTATCTAAAGGTGTCTCTTGGATAGTATTTCTACAATAAGTTGGAACAAAAGGTGTTAGTTTCAAAGCATGCTATCTTCCTAGAGAAAGAGTTTCTCTTAAAGGAAGATAGTGGGAGTAGAATTAAACCTGATGACATTTGAGAGCCACAAATAGATGCAAATTAATCAACTTATCTTAAGTCTATTACATATGATGATGACGTTATAAAAGGGTTTATTGTGACAGAAACTCCTAAACATTTTACTAGAGTTTATATTGAGATTAAAAGATCTAGATTTCTCATAGATGAGAGTAGTAATGTAACTATAATAGAGGAAGATGAGCTTGCAAGCTATTAAGAGGTTTTAAAGAGCTCAGAATTAGAATTACAACTTAAGGCCATACAATCTGAAATGGATTCCATGCATGAAAACCAACTATGGACTTTGGTTGATGCACTTGAGGAGATAAAACACATTGGGTGCAACTAGATGTTCAACAAGAAAACAAACATAGAAGGTAAAGTAGTTACCTATAAAGTAAGGTTGGTAGCAAAAGCTTATCATCAAAGGCATGGAATGGACTTTGATGAAACCTTTTCATAGGTAGTCATGCTTAAAATTATTTTGCTTGCTATTTTGCTCACTATAACTATCAAATTTGGCAAATTGATGTGAATACAACTTTCTTTAATGGAAATCTATCAGAAGAGGCGTATATGACATAGCCATAGGGTTTCATATCTATTGATACTAGTAAACTATACAAGTTTCAAAGATCCATTTATGGATTGAAACAAGTATCTAGGAGTTAGAACATCTAATTTGATAAGACAATTAAATAGTTTGGTTTCTCACGAAATTTGAATGAGCCATATGTTTAGAAAAAGGATAGTGGGAGTCATTTTCCTATTGCTATATGTTAATGACATTGCTCATGGTAAATAATGTCTCTACAACATCCCTTACCAATTTCTACCTAAAACTGGCAAGGTGTGTCACTTCCCACTGAGGTCACCCATCTTAGGATTTTCCTAGGGGCCTTTCATTTAACTTCTACCCAACTTTGACCCATTTTGACCAACTTGTTCTTTAATATATTCTGATCATTTATTCCCTTATTATAGTCTATTTTAGACCGTTAAAATTCCTATCAAGTGTTACCGGACATTTTTGAAAATTCGGGTAGCATAACAATTGCCTTGGTTACTAACCCAAATAAACCTGTAAGGAAAAACACTTCTAAATCATCTTCCCTCCTTATTCCTCCTCTAAACCCTCTAGTCCTCTAGACAATAGCTAGCAACACAATAAATGATTCAATCCAAAATACACAAGATCGTAGACCCATCAACACACACATATATAAAGCTAGACATTCATTAATATAAATATGGTTGTATATACACATGTAGTTTTATGGTGCAGTTGTATACACATCTCATGCTAACCATATTAGCCTATATACATGAGTGCTTTCATATACATAACTCAAAAAAAAAGGAAAATAAAATACCAAAGACTTCTAGTAGCTACACTGGTGGTTCTGCTAAAATTTTATGACCAATATGGCAGTTATCAAACTCGAAATGATAACCCACACCACAAAGAACATTGCTCAGGCTTGCCTAGTACTGTTTATAAGACTTTGACTGTCGGGCATTATAATTCTTCCCCCCTTAAGAAATTTCATCCTCAAAATTACCTATATTGAAAAGATAAGGATACTGCCTTCACATCTGCCCCTCACTTTCCCAAGTTGCTTCTGTTAAGTTGTGGTGTCTCTAAAGCACCTTCACCAATGGGATTTCCTTGTTTCTTAGCTGCTTTATTTTTGTAGCTAAGATTTCCATTAGTTCTTTCTAGTACATCAAGTCCGACTATACCTGTATCTCTTCAGCATCTATTACATGTGTTAGGTCTAATTTGTATCATCTCAACATAGATACATGAAAGATGTCATGTATCTATTACAACTCTAGTAGCAAAGCAAGTCTATAAGCCAACGGGCCCACTCTCTCTGAAATTTCATACAGCCCGATAAATCTAGGACTGAGCTTGTCTTTCTTGCCAAACCGTAGCATCTTCTTCCATGGTGACACCTTTAAGAACACTCGATCTCCCACTTTATATTCAATATCCCTCCTTTTCAAGTCAGCATACAATTTCTGCCTGTCTAAGGCTGCCTTCAATCTTTCTCTGATCACCTTGACCTTTTATGCAACATCTCACACTAAATCTGACCCAACAATTCTATTTTCACCCATTTCACTCTAACAAAGTGGAGTCCTACATCGGTGACCATGTAACGCTTCATATGGTGCCATGCCTAAGCTAGCTTGGTGACTGTTGTTATAGGTAAACTCGACCAATGGTAGATACAGGCCTTAGTTGCCTTTGAACTCAATGGCATAGCTTCTTAACATATCTTCCAACACCTGAATAACTCTTTTTGATTGGTCATTGATTTGAGGGTGAAATGCAGTGCTTTAAGTCAGTCGAGTACCTAAAGCTTCTTACAACTTCTTCTAAAATTGAGATGTGAATCTTAGGTCCTGATCTGATATAATCACTGCAGGCACTCTATGCAATCTCACAATCTCATTGATGTATAACTTGGCCAATTTGTCCAGTGAATAATCCATCCTCATAGGTATGAAATGAGCTGTCTTGGCCAACCTATCCACAATTACCCATATGGCATCACATCTATTCCTTATCATTAGCAATCTTATAATGAAATCCATAATGATCTCCTCCCATTTCCATTCTAGAATTGCAATCGGGTGTTGCAATCTAAAAGGAACTTAGTGCTCTACTTTCACTTGTTGACATGTCAAACATCGTGCCACATACTCAGCTACCTCATTTCATTTGAGGCCACCAGTAATGAGGCTTCAACCCCAAATACATCTTCGTACTACCTGGGTGCATCGAATACAGAGCCTCATAAGCTTTCTTTAGAATCTGCAACCTCAAGTCATCAATATCAGGTACACATAGCCTATTCTGATAGTATAGGCTTCCATCCTCTACCAATTCAAAGAATATTACCTTTCCCTCTTTGACTTTATCTGTCATCTTTACTAAATGAGCATATTTCATATGTGCTTGCTTCACTTGCTACCTAAAGTCTACCTTGACATGTAATTCAGCCAACACTGCACCTTCTGGTGTATACTCCTCTCTAGCATGCATCGATCTCAAGGTGGCTATCATCTTCCAACTTAATGCATTTGCAACCACATTCACCTTATTGGGATAATAGTCGATCAAGCAATCATAATCCTTGATCAACTCTATCCACCTTTGCTACCTCAAATTCAGCTCCTTCTAGGTTGGCAAGTACTTCAAACTTTTATGATCGGTGTAGATATAGCATCATTCTCCATACAAATAAGGTCTCTATAACTTCAATGCAAAAATGATAGCTACTAGTTCCAAATCGTACATTAGATAATTCTGTTTATGTGGCTTCAGCTGCTAGGATACATAAGCAATCACCTTCCCTTGTTACATCAACACACAACCAAGTCCATTGTGTGATGTATCACTGTAGATCACGAACTCCTTACCCTATTTTAGTTGTGTCAGGATAGGAGCTTATATGAGCATCCTCTTCAACTTGTCGAAACTAGCCTAAAACTTGTCGTCCCTCTTAAACTTTACATCCTTTTGGATTAACCATGTTAATGGAGCAGTTATCATGGAGATCCCTTCATAAATCTCTAATAGTATCCTACCAATCCTAGGAAGCTTTGAATTTTAGTCACATTCCTAGGAGGATTCCATTCCAACACTACTTTCACCTTGCTTAAGTCTACCCTGGTACCTCCAGCTGAGGCAATGTGACCCAAGAATGCCACTTCTTCTAGCCAGAATTCACACCTACTAAGCTTGGCATAAAACTATTTCTCTCATAGTGTCTGTAGCACAATCTAGAGGTGTTGTTCATGTTCCTCCCAGATTTTTGGATACACTAGAATATCATCAATAAACACCACTACAAATTGATCTAGGTACTACTTAAACATCTTGTTCATCAGATTTATGAATGCTACAGGGGCATTAGTAAGCCCAAATGGCATCACTAAGAATTCACAATACCCATATCTAGTTCTGAAGGTAGTCTTCGAGATGTTACTCTCTTTAATCAGTAGTTGATGATATCGTTAATCTTGGAAAAGACACTGGTACCTCTCAATTGATCAAAGAGATCATTGATTCTAGGCAATAGGTACTTATTCTTGACTATCACTTGATTCAATTGCCTATAATCAATACATAATTTGAGGGATCCATCATTCTTCTTTATAAATAGTACTGGAGCTCCCCACGGTGATACACTAGGCCTAATAAAACCTTTACCTAACAATTCTTGCAACTGTGCCTTTAATTCCTTTAACTCTACTGGTGCCATTTTATAGGGAGTGATTGAGACTGGGTTTACATATGGATATGTCTCAATCTCGAACTCTAACTCCTAGTACAGTGGCAATCTTGGCAATTCATTGGGAAACACATCAAGAAACTCCAATACAACTAGTATCTGGTCCAAACTAGGGGTATGGATAGTAGTGTCCCCCACTACAGCTGGAAAAGCCTCACATCCCTTCCGAATAAGTCTCCTGGCTGTCATGGCTAAGATTACATTATGCAGGGAGTCTCTATCACCCATAACCATTACCTCTCTACCATCTGGGGTTCAAAGACTCAAACTCTTCTTTTCACAGTCTATCACCACCTTCTACTCTGACAGCTAGTCCATACCCAATATCACGTTGAACTTGTGGAAGTGTAGCTTAACTAGGTCAGCTGAGAATACTTGACCCTGAATCATTAGAGGATAGTGTCTATATACTATGCTTACTAACACACTCTGACCGATCGGGTTGCTCACTTATATGTCTAAATCAACATGTTCTGGTTTTAAGTCTCTATCCCTAGCTTATGCAATACATATGTAGGAATGTGTGGATCCTGGATCTATCAAAGCTAGTACTAAAACATCAAAGAGAGAGAAAGTACCAGCTATGATGTCTAAAGCCTCTTCCTCCTCCTAAGCACGAATAGCATATTTCCATGCCGGAGCTCTAGCCTCTGATTTACCCCTCTAGCTGGTGGTAGCCTACTCCTGTTTAGGTGGCCTCATCGGTCTACTAGCTGTAGCTATTATAGATACTTGTGTCTGCACTGCCTCTGTAGGTCTCTGGGGACACTCTCTCTGCCAGTGGTCATATGCCTCACAAATAAAACATACTCCTCTTCTTCCCCAACACTGCCCCCAATATTTCCTTTGACAATTCTCACACACTGGGGCTACACTCCTAGCTGTAGACATAGGAGCATTGGATGCCTATTGTGAAAGAGGCAGTCAAGGTCTAGAAGAGTACCCTTGACTAGCTCACTGTGAAGGGGCTTGACTCTGTGACTGTGGGTCCTGTTGCCTCTAGGATGGCTAGCCCTGATGAGTGTCTCTCAGTCTTTTGCTCTTGCCTAGAGCTAAACTCGTCTAGCCTACTTTAAACGGCCTCTTTCTATAAAATAGCTCCCGCATTTCTTGAACCATCTCCTCCATCCTACAGGCAGAAGCGACCAACTTTAAAAAGTCTCTAATCACGAAAGTAGAGATCTACATTTAAATTTCCACATTAAAGCCTCCCTTGAACCTCTTACAATTCTCCTCGTCATTTGGGAGAAACTCTGTTGCGTATTAGCTCAGGTGGTTAAATTCCTTCTTGTATTCCAATATCGACCTCCTGCCTTATCTTAAGTTAAAGAACTCCTACCTCTTCTTATCGATGTAGGAGTCTGGAACATATCTTTTCTTCAATTCCTTTTGAAAGAATCCTCAAGTCAACTTATCAATTATTTTCCCCCGCTTCAATCTGTCCCACCAATGGTATGCCTCCTCTTGTAACAATGATATGGCACACCTTACGTACTCAATCTCAAGACACTCTAACTCCTCTAAGATCCTGGTTGTTCTCTCTAGCTAATACTCTGCCTTGGCTATATCATCCTCTCAAGCTCCCTAAAAATCTATAGTTCCTAACTTCCTGATCCTCTCCAAATAACTCTTCTATGGAGCTGGAGGAGTTGGTGAAGGTGTCACTACCACAGGCACTGGAGTTTGTGCGGCAATCTATCTCAATAAACTCACTATTTGTTGCAGCAATTTTAGGGAAGCTTATACCCCAGGTACCAACTATGGTTGCAGCTGAGGTGGCGGCTATCTCTGTGCTGCATCGCTCGAGTTAGGGGTGGCTGCACTCCTTTTAGGTCCATGAATGGTAGTAGGAGCATAGCTTGCCACCTCCTCCCCTTTTTCTAGCAAAGTTCATTCACTCATCTCAATTTACTGAAACAAAAATAGTGATCAGCATTAGACAGTGTAACTTAACTGAACATGAATCCTAGACAAATGCATTCATGTAGAAGATGCCTACAACTACGTAAACTAGCTTTGATACCACTAAATGTAACACCC
>CANXYI011996847.1:0-12919 GCA_948208565.1 Hura crepitans
ACCATTACCAGTCTAAATAAGAGATGGCACGTTAACCAATTTCACTATTATCTTTTTGCTATTCCTATTACATGCTTACATCATGAGTATCCAGGGCCCATGTGTAGTTTTAACTTTAGTATTATGGACATGAATGAGTAAGTGTCTACTATTACATTTTAACAAAAATCTGATAGCATAATGGCTACTTAGTAACATGTCTTGAAATAATGCTATAAAAAGAACACTTCTGTAATGGTCACAAACTTGAACTTAATCACCTAAGTCCTTCTAACCCTCTATCATCATCAATTAGCATATAGTATCATAAGTTATGTCTCAATCACAACAAATATTACAATATCAATATCATACATTATATGATAATTAGGCATTGCTAGTAATTATCTATTAAGTTTACATGAACACAGTGCCTAGATAAGTGTGTGTGTGTGTGTGTGTGTGTGTGTGTATATATATGTATGTATGTATGTATGTGTATGTATATGTATATATATTACTATACTGGACCCACTCTCTACCTATATACATATGAATGCCATCAACTAATAATACATCACACAAAAGAAAAATAGGTTACACCAAGCTGAGGCTGTCAGAGTGTCACTGCATTATTATCTTAAGGCTTGATATAGAGCTGAACCTATCTATGACCTATGCATCAAGAATACATGATATGCTAAGCATAATGCCTAGTGGTGTATTTGATAAAATATGTACACATATGTACATGCATTCATGACACATATACATTTTATATAAATTTGTCATTAATCCTCATCTCAGCTCTTTACTCGTGTCACTATAAGTTGACTAATTTGATTACTATTTTGTGACTAATTATGTGCATTTATAAGTTTAAGCATACTTGACTTCTTACCTACCTATGTATCTTTGTTACGTTACATGTCCTTTAATTAGATTAATTATGACTTTATTGCTAAGCTATGTGTTATTTACTAAGTTGTTACCTATAATTGTTTATTTATCTTACTTATAACTATTTATTTATTTATCTTATGGTTTCATGTTTTATCCATGCTATTTATATTTTTAGCCTATATATTGGAGACACATATCTCATTATTGGATATCAGGGCTACATTATGCAATGGCCCATATTTTAGACCTCTATGCCGCTATATAGCTTGATAATCAAATATAAGGAGCTCCAATGTAATCCATAAATAATGACCACAAAGGTCTCAATCTTGAACACAAGAGCCCCAAATCCTATCCATAAAGGTTTTAAATCATAACCACAAAAGTCTTAGTCTTTACTATAAAGGTCTCAAGTCCTAACCATAGAGGTCTCAAGTCCTTACCACAAAGGTCTCAGTATTATATTGGGAAATAGGTAATCAGGCATTGAACTGCTTTAGCTACGCTATCCCTTAGTTGATTGGTTAACTTGTACAATATGTCGTCTAGCATATATGAGCCATTTGGCTCCCAAATCTGGTTGTTTGCCATTTACATGGTTCATGATTATGATTTTGGTTGCCTTATGGTGTTTTGTTGATACCATTTATGTACCTAACATTATGAGTCCTATTTACATGTATTATTAATTCCAATTAACATGACATATTAGCATAATCATATTCTTATTCCTAGTATACATCTTGCCATTATTATCTGCCATTTATGTACTAGTTATAGGTATAATCATAATATTATACCTTATTGCTAATGACATAATACACATACATATTAGGCAT
Organism: Hura crepitans; assembly: GCA_948208565.1. NCBI lineage: Eukaryota > Viridiplantae > Streptophyta > Magnoliopsida > Malpighiales > Euphorbiaceae > Hura > Hura crepitans. Next base: position 1,722 of record CANXYI011996847.1, read on the forward strand.
TATATATGTTTGCACATACATATATATTTCGTGCACCATATTCGCATAATCAGATGCAACTATCCATACATATTCTCATTATGGGCCATTTCCAATTATCATAGTCCATTACGTTTTAATTTCTCCTTGTCATGCGACAATTCCATTAATTCCATCTATATCCCTAAAGTTCCATATTGTCATTAACAATTTCAATCTTTCATATTTAGCTCATTCTTCTTCTATTTTTCATTCTATTAAGTTCATTGCTATTCTCAAAACCCTAAAATACCCTAAAGACCAAATTAAGTTATCTTAACCCTTAAATGTACCTAAACCCTAAATTCACACTATTATGGAAATCACACAATTCATATATTAAAGCATATATTTTATCGAATACATTTATAGAGATGCTTTACATCATCTCGAGATCAATTCTACAGCCTTTCTTTACATTGATTCTCATGCCTCTCCTTATTCTCTAAAATTTATAATAGGTCACCAATTAGAAAAATTAATAAAAAAAATATATGCACATCCAAATTTGAAAATAAAAGAATAACCATGATCTAGAGCATCTAAAGATACCTAGAAAAATGCTTGGTTTCATATTCGGGGTGCGATATGACTTAGAGGTTCAAAACCCTAAAATTTCAAAGCTCTAAATTCACCTCAAAATCATATTTTCTCATAAAATTAAGTTTGAAATAATATTTTAGACATTAAGATGACCAATTTCCATGTAATTAACAAATATTTTCAAGCAAATTTGGGTGAGAAAGGATGAAAAGAAGAGAGAGGAGAGAGATATCATGCACAAACCTTAGCACTTTTATATTATGTAGGTGGGTGTCCATGATCATGCCATGTGGCGATCGGACAAACCTAATTAGCCTTATATAGGTTTTATACATAAAAATGCCATAATAAATCCTAGAGGCCTCTAAAAATCATACTTATAGTGCCAAAAATTAATGAACTGCTTAATTAAGTGACCCTTAAAATCTCAGGTCAAAACTCTAAGAGGAATTAGGTTAATTATTTTCTCACGTAATTAAGAAATTGTAGTTAAATATCAATTAACCTTAGAAAATTCCAATTCCTTCACCATTAAACTATTTAGTAATTTTGAACTTTAAGGTATGCTATTTTCATGTTATTCTTGGCATATCCCGTGCAATTCCCTGCATGATGGAAATTAAGGTCACTATTCACTAGATATCAGCGTAAAATAATTTATTGGTTCTATTAAAAGTGCTAATTATTTAATTTTCATCATTATTTTGCCCGTCAAAGTTTAATGAGTAGTACTCCCCTTTAGCCTCCTCAATGTGACTTGGTCACTCAGGAAATACTATTCATACCCCCGAAAAGTGCTACTCATGAAATTGAGATTTTCAAGCATTACATAAAAGCTTCCTTTACTCAATAGGTATAACTTCTATCAACTTTTAATGATGATTCTGAGAGCTTCCTTTACTCCATAAGTGTAACTTCAATTGGCTTTTAGTAAAAATTTCAAAATTTTCTGCTACTCAATATTTGTGTAACTTCTATCGACTTTTGGTAAAGATTTTAAGAGCTTCCTCTATTCGATAGGTACAACTTCTATCAATTTTTGGTAAAGACTCTAAGAGCTTTTTGTACTCAATGTGTTTGGCTATATAAGATGAGTCATTAATATGGCATTTTCTTATATTGAGTTTAACTTAGCTTCAACTAATACACTTGCCCCCTATAGCAAAATGGTCAATAAGAATGACTTTGAATGGCAACTGTGAGGCTGCACTTGATTGTTCTTGTTTGATATAAAATTTGCAAGTATGAAAAGCTTACAGCATGCCCCCTAAACTCGGTTGAGCTATATTACTATATGGTCTAGTGAATGTATTAATTGTTGAAGAAAAATTTACTCCTTATATAACAAAATAAATTACTAGCTAATTTTTTTCAAAAAATTGAGTATGCATGATATGGTGCAAGGTGAGAATTTTATAATGTTAGAGTTTTTATGTATGTTATTTGCATACCTTCTTTTCCAAGGTTGGTCAAATCAAAATCACTAAAGAATCAACCTAAATCTCACCTCTTAAGTCCTAAAAGACGATAAGAAAATTAAAGAAATCTTAAGTAGTCTCCATCTTATTACTGTAGGAAGAGTAAGTTGGGCACCACAGGGTAGGAGTCACCACTTAATTGAAGTTGGTGCCTTGTCGAACCAAAACTAGAGTGGTTTGAAATTGTACTATTATTTATACCTCAAGTTAATACACAATTTTATATTAAATTTATAATTTTATCCTTTTTTCTTAGGCATGTTTCAAAATTAAAATAAATCATGAAATCACATAAGGAAATAATAAAACATGCATATTTACAAAAATATGTTAAATACTTAGAAAGAATATCATACATGAAATCGGGTAATTGATTATTTTGAGAACTTTGGTTCTCATATGCAAATTTTTAGAAAAATGATTTTATTTTATGTGATTTTTATTAAGGAAAAATCAAAACCCGTTTTATTAAAAAAAATGCAATTAATTATTTATAAAATAATTTGGTTAATTTTTATGACATGTAAAAGAATAATTTTCTACCTATTACAACATTGATGGAATATATAAGGAAATAATTAGAGTGAAAATTAAATTACATGAAAATTGCCTAAAATACATTCTAATGAAAAAGAAAATAAAAATTACATAGAAATTACCTAAAATACATTCTAATCGAAAGGGAAATAAAGATTACATGGAAATTGCCTAAAATTCAATCTAACAAAAATAAATAATGAATAAATTAATTAAATAAAAAAATAATGAAAAAAGAAGATAATAATCGAAAGAAAAAAAAAGAACAAAGAATAAAAAATAACAAGAAATAAAAACTGCAGGAATAATAAAGAATGACTTCACCGATTGTTTGATAAAAGGGTACAAAGAAAGGTTAATTAAAACTCCTAAAGATCAAAGCAACTCACAAAACAACAAAGCACAATATTGGTATGAATAATAGGATAAAAAGGGTGAACAGATTAATGATTAAAAAGTATTAAATAAATAATTAAATAAATACAACAACAACAATAATATACAGGTAATAAGTTATCACATCTAACTAGTAGATGGATAAGGGAAATAAAATCACCCATCTAACTGGTAGATAGATGAAAAAAAAAAGAAATAAAAGAAGAAGGAGAAAACTTGGTTGACCAACCATGTATAATTGCCTTTAGTAAAGATCTTAAAAAAGACAAATAAATTCTAAAAAATCTTTTAAAATTAAGAAAATAGTGTTTGGAAAGTGTTTTTATGCTTTTAGGTGTGCACTTACTGAGAAAACTCAACCTCTAAGATTGACACAAGTTTCACTTTTTATACACTTAAACTAAGGTATGAAACAGGCGTTTTAGCCTTGAAATGGCTATTTTAGAGAGCCAAATAATCATTTTACCTAAAGAAAAGTCCTATACGAATTCTACCTCTTTGGCAAAATGATGTTATTTTTTAAGGACAAAATGACCAATTCAAGGAAGTATAAAATGGTCATTTTGAAGTTGAAACAGCTATTTCAGCAAAGCTTGAAATGACCATTTTAGGGTTAAAATAATACAACTTTGCCTTAGCGGCCTAAAGCTTATAAAATGCAAAATTTTCAATTTTATAACATTTTTTCTTATTCAATTACTCCATACTACGAGGGGCTTCACCCCTTACACCCCCATGCCATTAGTGTTCGGCATCAGGCTTGGGTTTATCAGATTAAGCCCTTAACTTACCATAGATGCTAGTTTTTCTTAAAAATCAAGTCACTTCATGAGATTTTTGGGTTGGGGCAAATACTTATGTTCCAAAAATTAATTATAAATTTTAAAAACTTTGAGATCTTTGAATCGAACATTGACATCCCTATTTATCAAAATTTAGTCCTTTTTTATCATTAGGCAATTTGAACATGAGAACCCCATAAACCTAGTGTCTACAGTTGTTTCCAACTTTGGGGAGGTGACTATAGATTGTGTAAGGTGACCAAAAGTTAAAAAAGATGCATACCTTATAGGGTGACCCTTTTTATAGGTGACCCGATTTTAGCTTGGGTAGTGCTGAAAGACATTACACCCAAAGTTATTGTGATTCTAGTAGTGTTAGAGACTTTACACCTAAATTTAGTTAGCTTTAAATAGTGCTTGAGATATTACATTAGAAGTTGATATGATTCAGGCACTGCTTTAGACATTACACCTGAGGTTGATTTTTTCTTTAGACTATGCTTAAGACATTGCATCTAAAGTTGATATGATTTAGGTAGTGCTAAAGGCATTGCACCTGAGGTTGATTTTTTTTTTAAAGAGTGCTTCAGATATCGCATCTAAAGTTGATATGATTTAGGTAGTGCTAGAGACATTGCATTGGAGGTTGAATTTTTCTTCAGATTGTGCTTGAGACATTGCATCTAAAGTTGATATGATTTAGGCAGTGTTAGAGACATTGCACCTAAGGTTGATTTTCTTTTTAGACATTGCATCTAAAGTTGATATGATTTAGGTAGTGCTAGAGACATTTCACTTGAGGTTGTTATGATTTAGGTAGTGTTAAAGATATTGCACTAGAAGTTGATGTAACTTGGGTAATGCTAAAGACATTACACCCAAAGTTGTTATTTGTTCAGTTAGGGCTAGCCTTTGCTTCTAACCTTAATAAATTTGTTTGGATGAATTTTTCATTTTCCATCAATTACATTCACTATCCTTGCCCCCTGTAACTAGGTAAATAGCCAGTGGACTATTATCGATTCAACATTTGTGATGTTATACATAGAATCTAATTGTGTTGTTGCATGTTGATTGATAATATGGTCTTTTAAAATTGAAAAATTTTGCTTACCCCTTATAAAAAAGAGGTAAAGCTTATTAGTCATTGTATTAATGTTATAGCATTGATGCATGTTATGTGTGAGTGCCACACACACACACACACATACATATATATATAATAACCAATAAGTGGAAGAAATAAAGGCAAGCCAATATATATACATATATATATAGCATATTTTCCTATTATTTAGTGATTTATTTTGATATGTTAATATTTTAATTTGGTTGTTTTGCCAAAAACAATAAACACTATAAAGAAGATAAAATTAAAAGCATGATAATTTTATAAATGTAAAGTTTTGAGTACAATAATTAGTGTCCTAAAATATTATGTACAAAAATGAATAAAAAGAGATAAAAGTAGAGCTAAGAAGGAGGTGGCTATCTTGATCACAAAGTTTGAACCTCGACTTTTAAGGATTCAAGCCTAGTGACCAGTTAACGGTGTCTATCCTCGATCCTCACTCCTAGATCTACATGCACCATGCGAACTGCCTCTAGAATACATACTTCCATGTCTCATAACATAGACTCTTAAGATGTAGCTACCGACTCTAGAGGAGGTGCTAAAGATGGTCTAACCTTGTCTATCCATTGTAGCTATCGCCTAGGCAGACTAGTAAGATTGAGGTCATCATTGAGCAATTGGTCTAAATGAATGGTGAACTGGGCATCCTCTGGGTCCATGCCTACAGGTTATGCCTTATCATGCTCCTCTAACTCCTCTAGCATGTAAAATTTATATCCCCTTAGGCATATGTAATCAAGCATCATAATCCTAATCACGAAGTAGGTCTTCTAGTTAACCTACAACTGTTGCTAGATGGTGGTGCCCGTATGCTTTAGGTCAATTTCAACTCTCACTAAATCAATAATGATAATGCAACATACCATGATCTTTTTATCGAGAAACATGTTGGCTTGGTAAAGGTGCTCTAGTATGGATAGTGCTAAGTTGAACCAAACATTATGCTCCATAGGCCATAGGCCATAAAGCTCAGTTCAGTTCACTTAACAAGTATTGCCACTGCATCCCAAGTAGGATAATGCTAACACCTTATGTAAGTAGTGATGAAGTGGGTCTCAAATGGAGGAGGCCTTTATGTAGCTAGCTTTATAAAAGGTGCAAACTTAGCCCACTAATGGTTAAGGAATTCTGGTGTCTCTATCACACCATTAATGGGCAATCTAAGGAGTTTTGAAAATTAGAGGATAAAGAGCTGGTAGTGCACGCTAAGAATCCCAAACTGGATAGCCATTTGGTTTGAAGGATATGCCTAATGGTACTAAAGAGTGTTGAGGAATTGGAAGGCTATCTCAAGATATGTGGCATGGTGTAATAGGTAAAAATCCTACTAACCCACTTGTTCCAGCAATTGGTCTACTCTAAGGAGTGCTCTTAGGTCTTGTAGCATACTCATATAGAAATAATGATTCTCTATGAAGGTAACTAATGCCAAGTGATGAAATCTTTTTAGCACTTTAGCATCTAGCCATCCTAATACTACCACAGGTATTGGGATTGGTTGGCACCAAATATGGCTCTTTTGTTGATGTGGAGGCATTTTCTTCTTTTTTTATTTTAGAAAGATTAAATGCTAAGGGTAAAAATGGAAGTGAGAATGAAAAATGAAAAAAAAAGGACTTTTTATAGGCAACGGGTAAAATGGCCATTTTGGCCTCACTAAAATGACCATTTTAAAGGTGAAATGACCATTTCACCAAAAAGCAAAATGGCCATTTTCGCTGCAGCTAAAACTGTTATTTTGGCTCTTAGGTAAATGGCCATTTTGGCAAAAACTAGCATGAAATGGTCATTTTAAGCCCAAAATAACCAATAAATATTATTAATAATGCCTAGATCCTCATGCCACTTGAGTTTTTTTCCTCTTTTTTGCTCCAATGAGTGATGAATTCCTCTAAAAGCTTCACAAAATTTTTGATCTCCCCTTTACTTGGGCAATTTCTACCTTATCTCCTTTTAATGGCTTAAAATTCCTCTATCAAGTTTGACTAGATTTAACTTTTTTGAAGGTTGCCACCCACTTCTATGACCCATAATTTCATTTTTTTATTTTCTCATCATGAATTGTGCCTTTTAGCTGAAGAGTTTGTTGCAATTCTGAGGGTGTCTTATTCATCTAATACACTACCATGCTATCCCCATTTCTCTAAATTCCTTTCTAGCTTATGCTGAAGGTTACATAGATATCCCATCTATAACACCTAAAAAATTAGCATTCTATGAATAGTATTCTCAAGCTCTATATGGTGCCATCTAGGACACTGAAGAACCACATAGTACCCAAAGGGGGTATTGGTCAAACAACTTTGATCGACCAAAAAATGATGAAAACAGGTGAATTAGAAATTCTAGCAGAACATATAAATCATTTCGGGTTGAGAATTAGTGAATAGTGACTTCAGTTGAGGTTATGCTGGGATAACTCTATGAAGTGGCCGAATGGACCTAAAAATAGCATATCCTGAAGCTTCAAAATTCCAATGAGTTCATTAGTGAAGGAATTTTAATATTCCAAGGTCATTTGATAATTATTCGAAATTTTTATGGGAGCGAATAATAACTATGGATGCTAAAGGAATTTTGACTTGCAATTTTATAGGGCCTTTAGTGTGCATCATTGAGAATTTTAGGTACTATAATCGTGATTTTTAGAGTTTTAGAGAAATTATTTTGAATTTCTAAAGTTTAAGAGAAAATTGGGTTAAAACGGACCGTCAGATTGACACATGGTGTGATTTAGGCCATCCACCTATCTAATATAAATGGCCTTACACATGTGGGAGTGCCACATGTGCCAAACCAAGTTAACTTCTTTCATTTCCCTTCCATGACTGATGCCATTTTCTCTCTCCTCTCTCCCATTTTTCTTTATTTCTCCCTCCACACACCACCAAATCCCATAATCTATATATGGTTCTTTACCTCTATGACTCCTGAAAGCTTATCTAAGTGACAAAAATGGAAATTGAGGCCTAGAAAGTGAGATATGAGCACTTAGTGAAAATTGCCACTTCGATGAGTAAGTGGATTTTTCTTAGGTTTCATATTTTTAATCTATGGTATTTGATATGTGGATGTTATCTGTGAAGATAGATCTCAGTTTGGAGTTATATTAATTTTTGTAGAAATTTTCTAAGTGTGAAACCATTATGTTTGCATTGATTTGGAGCAATTGATAGAGGAAGAGGAAATTGATGGATTCAAAGTGGCTTCAACATGACTTGCAGCCCACTGTAAGTGAATTTAGTGGAAATATACATTGTATTTATGTGTGGAGAAATTTAGATGTGTAAATGTTTGTATGGAAATATGTGCGTGAAACTATATTTGTGTATTTAAATGTAAACAACATGGAAATGATCTTAGTATGGTGAAAGAAACAAGTGAGAATGAACAAATGAATGAAATCAAAATGTATGTGGGGATGGTGAGTTAGGCCAAATGGTGTGTGTGAAGTTTAAGCATGTATATATGTGTTAATGTATGGCAATTGATAAGAATATAACATTAGTATTGTAAGAATTAGATTGGTAAATGAAAATTTGATAAATGGTTAAGGATGAAAATGTGGTTGTGTATGAATTTGGGGTAAATTATAGGATGTGTGAGGATGCAGTAGGAAAATGGATTTAAAGAATGTAAATAGCATGAGTAATAGTATGGGTCATTGAGTAATGTAGGAAATGAATTTTATATGTGTAGTATAGACATGATGATTGTAAGATTAGAAAGAGAGAAGAAATAAATAAATAGAAGAAAACATGTTTAAATAAATTATTAAGTCTTAGGAAGCAATCAAATAAAAAGGAATGATATTAATAAAGGAAAGAAAATAATTTACATCAAGCAAAATACAACGGGTAAATATGTGAAGTACATAGCAAACATGTTTTAATGTGGTTAGTAACAAATTAAATGTAATGATAGGCATTGTGAGAATTATCGAAAGATATAATGGGTGTTAGGTGAAACTAAGTGATATGAAAAGTAAAGATTATCTAAAATGTCGATTTAGAATCTGAAGAGATTATATAGCTACATGACTTGTAAGAATACATTCAAAATGCTTGTATGAGACTATATCAAACTCAACGAATAGTAAGGAAGCAAATAACGTAATTATGGTAGTAAAAAGAAGATTACGAATTTTGGATTAAAATTGAAAGAGTGAAAGTGTTCAATACAATAATTAGTTCCTATTAGTGGGTTTTAAAATATTAAATAGAAGCTCCTAAAAACAATAGATGAACTAATGTGCTTATATTACGTAAAAGAAATTAGGAAAGGTACCAAGGGAAAATCAATGTGAGAATAATTGAGAATGTTAATAATGGATAATAGTGAACATTATATGGAATGGAAAATAACCAAATGAATAGTAAAGCATAAAATGACCATATGAAGAGTGGAATGGGGAAAATGACTAAATGAATAGTGAATAAATGGCAAGAAATGCATTGGCCTAATGGTTGGAAACACGCTGAATAGGTTGATCAGTCAACTAAGGATTAGTAGTTGCTAAAGGCTGGATCTGAATAGATTTTAGTCTATGTATGGTGGGTGCAGCTACTAAGCACTTATTTGAGCTTGCACACTCTAGGCATTAGGAGGTCTATGGACTAATCCCTGCTACCCACTTAATGATTGTGGATATTGGGAGGTCCCACAGGTTGATCCTTGCTATCCATGAGATAATGCTGATTATAATGAGATGTATTAGCATATTAGGAGCTCCCACAGGGCTGATCCTTACTATCCCCATTGTAGATATTGAGAGGTTCACGGATTGATCCCTGCTATTTGCCAATCTAGAATTAGGAGGTTCTTAAGAGCTGATCCCTGCTATTGGATAGAGGGTGTGTATAGATGTTGAGGTCTAAAATATAGGCCACTGTATTAGATGATGTTATATTCATTTGTTTAGTTCTTGGAATAGGTAGATGTAACTATAAGGCCCAAAATGGGGGCCATTGCATAGTATGATTCTTGATATCTAGTGATTGAGAGTTTTACCTAAACTTTGAGCTATAAATAAAATGACTAAAAAGACTAAATGAAACTAATGGCATACAATAAAAATGCAAACATTTTAATTTATAACAATTGGAATAACCTATGAGTAAAATCAATAGAAAGGAGACATAAGCTAGAAGAAGGTACTCAATGGACATCTAATATTATGATAAATCCTAAAAGATGTAAAGTGACTTCTATAATTAGGACAGACAATAGGGGCATACAAATGAAGGGTTTATAAAATAGTGAGATCGTTATAAGTAAACTTGAAATAGGCTCTATAAATAAAGTAATGCATGAAATAAACTAAGTGTCAAATTGATAAAGAGGATGACAGTAGAAGCTGGTTAAATGGTAATGGAAACAATTTACTAAACTACCCAAATAGAGTAGTAGATAAATTAAGGAAAAATAATAGAAGATAGAAAATAAGTAGAGTTTTAAATCAAGAGGGCCAAAAGATAAAGAAGAATGTCAGAACCATACTTTGTTAATTGATAAGAAACATTAAAAGGAATTTGTTAGTACTCTAAAAATATTCATTAACAATTTTTAATATAGCTAATAACAAAATGAGTACTAAGAAGTAATACAGAGAATAAAGATCGAAAATACGATGAATAATCTACATGTAGTAAGATAATTGTTAATTAAATTATTATTGGGCACTTATGTGTGTGCTTGGATAATTTTATGGTACAATGCATGTTTCACTAAATTCACTATTGAGTGTATACTTAGCATATCAATTGTCCGATGCATAAGTGATAAGGGTAGCTAGCAATATGAAGTGACTAGTAATGCAACTGAAGACTATCCAGGTAAGATTTTATTTTTAAATTGATATGTATAGAGTAAATAAAGGCACTCATGCATGTTACTGTGGGTTATTAGGTAGCACTATGTTTATATAGTCGAAGTACTAATAAATAGTAGATAGAAATAGTTTATTGCTACAGACAATAGCTATGTCTTGTAATTTGCTACAAGACTAAGCATATGAGTGTCATATACCATAGAGGTGTACAATAGATCATTAGTTCCATTGGATAAAATTTTACTACTGAATAAAATAAAAGTTGGTAAAAGTTAAACGAAAGCTATCCAGGGAAATCTAAGGATGGGTGACCTCTAGGAAGTAATGTCCTTTGCTTGATTTCTTATAAATTAGGTAAGGGTTGTTACATTTAGTAGTATCAAAGCAGGTTTAGGTGATTCTAGGTAGTAATGCATAAGTTCCATAGGAATTTTAAGATGTTTGGACAACTGCTACACTACTGCAAAGTGAAAGTCATT
>CANXYI011997016.1:0-13340 GCA_948208565.1 Hura crepitans
TGGATCACCTTCTCTTGATTGTTCATTGGATACATTTTCTGTTACTACTGATTTCTAATTCCTTGATTCTAATTCAGATCTGGGTTCGGACAAATCCTCGAGGAGCTGAGAGACTACCTCCTGATATAGTAGTTTCCGAGTCAGATTTCTATTTCCGCCGACTGTGGGGTCTGCCTGATGAGGTGTGCCACTGTCAACATGAGTATATATGAAAGACATAAATTAGCTGTAACATCATATCATAACGGCCATTACCAAAATTTTAATGTGCATCTTAGTTGCTAGGTGTTAAATTGTGGGGAAAGATTAATGTCAGAACATAACACGAGGATTATTGTTCTGGAGTTGGGTGAAAAATTGTTCAATTCTTCACTGAGAACACTAAAATTAAGAATTTGTTTCCTATTTTGATTTTGGATTAGATTTATAGTTGACTGCATTATAAATGATACCTTAGCCTCCCAGCTGGCCTATTCAAAAATCAAATCCAACTTTGCAGGCACACTTTAGCCTTGTTTTCCATACCCCATTTTTAGGGCATTGAAAATTTTCTTTTTTCCTTTTTCCTCTTTTGGTTAGGCTGGGGAGGATGAGGGAAGGGGAAATGGATTTAGAGATTTATCTGATGGATGTTTGATATTTTATGTGAAGGACCACAGTTAAATGCTAAAATTTTGCCAATCTATAAGTAGCATAGAAGTAGGATATAGTTAACTAACCGTTGTTATATTAAACTATCTTATTCAGAGCATTAGATATTTTATTCCATTTGCCTGCCATGCAATTATGTATTTCCCTCGTTGTTCAAAATGATAAGAATCTCTTAATTTCATTGGGTGCTAATATCCTCTCCTCTGACCTGAATATTTGATTATTCGAGGTGACATTTGCAGGACCTTTCTATTAGACCAAAGTATCTTGTAACTTTCACTGTTGGTTATGATCAAAAAAAGAACATTAATGCAGCAATTAAAAAGGTTTGTTTTCTTATCCCTCTATATCCTCTTTTAATCTGCATGCACATTTTCTAAATTAATATGTTTTGACAGTTCTCAGAGGACTTCACCATTGTGTTATTTCATTATGATGGCCGGACAACTGAATGGGATGAGTTTGAATGGTCAAAGCGAGCTATCCACATTAGTGCACACAAGCAAACTAAGTGGTTAGAATTTAGCTCCCTTTTCTAAATTTTAATAACTTGAATATTTAGAAGTTGTAATTTCTCACTAGCTTCCTGAATATTGATCAAGGTGGTTTGCAAAACGTTTTCTGCATCCTGACATTGTTGCACCTTATGAATATATTTTTATGTGGGATGAAGATCTTGGAGTGGATAATTTTGACGCAGAGGAGTGAGTATAGAAGATGTATCTTCCTGTTTGAGTTGAGAATGCTGTTGAATAAAACAAACTTTAAGTTCTAGTTCTTCTCTGGTTCAGATACATTAAATTGGTAAGGAAACACGGTTTGGAGATTTCGCAGCCTGGTTTAGATCCAAAAAGAGGGACAACATGGGCGATGACAAAAAGGAGACCTGACTCCGAATTTCACAAGTATAATACACTAATCTGTCTTCACTTGCTAGCAATATTGTTACTTCTTGTTTAACTGTTTACTTTCGTTTTCTTTGCATCCTGCAGGGATACTGAGGAGAAGCCTGGTTGGTGTAGTGACCCACACTTGCCACCTTGTGCAGCGTATGTAAAAATGATTGTTGATGTGACCCAAGATGATCCTAATATCATCTTTTCTTGTGTTTTATGATTGATAAATTACTTTGTGAGCAGATTTGTTGAGATAATGGCAACTGTGTTTTCTCGGGATGCATGGCGTTGTGTTTGGCATATGATTCAGGTATAGAGTAGTAAACTTATACAATCTTGTTTTTGCCACTCTTCTAAACTTCTCTAAATTGATTTTTGCTGTATTGCAGAATGACTTGGTTCATGGATGGGGTTTAGATTTTGCTATGAGAAAATGTGTTGAGGTCAGTGCCCACTTTTTTGCCTTCCACTGTTTCCACCTCTGGCAGCTTGGGGTTAATAACATTCATGGTCACTGATTTTTACCACTATTAACAAGCCAGTGACAAAAGAACCTTTCATAACATAAAATAATTCAGTTTTTAACCTTTTTCACTTGAAATCACAATGGTCGAACAAATAAAAATCCAATGCTAAATTCTTGACGTGGCACTTAACATAAGTATGAAATATATCAAAAAATAATTTTAACTAAATATTCGAAATTCTTCACTTAAAATTTTGGTACTTAATTGCTGACATAGTGCTCCACATAAGCATGAAAACACATTGAAAAAGAATTGTAAGCGAATATTTTCATTATTTTTGAAGCATATCATATGTATATTCGCTTTAAAATAATATATTCATAATAAAAAGTGGAGTACCATATCAGCTATTAGGGATTAGATTTTTGTTTCTTTGGCTGTTGTGATTTAGACAAAAAAAAAAGGTTTAAAAGTTTGAGATATATTTACTTCATATTTTTTTTTTTTTTTAATGAATGGCTCATTATAATAGTAAAGTTGAGTGACCATAGATAAAATTGACCCCGACAACTCGTCATATACATGTCAACATTTATTCTTTTTGTAACTGCTGGAAACAGCCTGCTCATGAGAAAATAGGAGTTGTAGATTCTCAGTGGATTGTTCATCAAGGTATTCCATCGCTTGGGAACCAGGTGATCTCAAGTTGTAGATTGTTTTTTTCTTTTTCAGTTTTGAGAGTCGCTTAATCGTTTCCTTATTTCCACAGGGAAAAGCAGAGTCTGGGAGGGCAGCATGGGAAGGGGTATGTGTTAAATGTTCCTTCTATTTATGGCTGAATCGCACCCTCTCTCCACTGTCTCTTTATCTCTCTACTCTCTCATATTACTGCATCAGTTATAATTTGTAGTTCAGGAATCAAACCTTGCAGCACCTAGTGAAAATGAAAATGCATTGCCACTTGCAATGCGAATAGCATTGAAGACTCTGATTTTCTCTGACAGGTGAGGGAGAGGTGTCGAAGAGAGTGGGCTGTGTTCCAAGATCGAATGACTGATGCAGAGAACGCCTATTTTCGAGCAATGGAAATTGATCCTCCAAATGCAACAAATCATTAGAATGTTGAAATCGTAGCTACCAACTCTTCTTTTATACACACAAAAAATTGTTTGTGTGCTTGTAGAATCGTGTCTATGCTTCTGCAGTTTTGACAATAATGTTTCTCGCAAGGAATAGCGATGATATATATTCTTCTTTTCTATTTATTAATTCTTTTACAGCAGTACCACTTCTTCTTTCCAAATGTAATTCAATTGCTCACCCAAAAGATTGGTATCTCAAATAGAAAGAAAGCGAGGAAAATTGATAATGAATGTATGGGTAGGGTATGGCTGAAATAAATGCAGCTAGGGTATTGTTGCACGTGTGTTCCGGGTATCAATCTCCGTAGATTTTACATCAACTGTGTTCAAGCTTTTTGTTACTTGCACAATTAGGGCGGTGCAAAATCGAATCGAAATTTTGACAATTTGATTTATTTGGTTCGATTTTTTTAATTCTCAATTTTTTAGTTTGAGTCTGTACAGTAATTTCGGTTTAATCGGTTCGGTTCGATTCTTGAATGGTAAAAATCGAAAGAACCTAACCGATTGAACTTATTAAAACAATGTCGTTTTGATATAAAACGGCATCATTTTGATGTAAAACGGCCTCGTTTTTGAGATTTTATATATAAAAAAATAAAAAATATATATAATTTCGGTTAATTTGATTTTTTCGATTCGATTCTATAAAAAAATCAATTTTTTTAATTTGATTTAATTTTAAATTTTTTTAAATTTCAATTTTTAATTCGTTTAATTTTAAACCGAACCGATCAATTGAACATGCCTAACACAAGATACTGGGCTTCATGAAGAACGACGCCGATTCTGCGTTAAATTTTGCTAAAATTTCAACTTCAATTAAGGCAAAATGTATTGATTTTTTCTCGATAGTGCTTTAAGATAATGATTTGCTTCCAAAGTCGACTTCATTTTTAAATGCGTTTACAGTTAAGGAAAATGTAGCTAAAATTGCTATTTCGTAAAATTCTGTCGAACGCTTAATTGCAATGTACTTGGAGAATATTGCAAGATGAGTTTATTGAAAATTTCAAATAATTGTAATGATAAATGCCTGAAATTTGATACAAACTCGAATACGAGATTTATATATTATCAATAAATACTTCATACAATGTATTTAATGTTACTGCTATTAAGTATTTTAGAATCAAAATTAACGTTAAAAGGTAAATAAATATCTTGAAGTAAACATGAAGGACAAACTAATATTTTCCCCTTTATTTTATAGATATAGGTTTGATTTTTTTTATATGAATTGGAGAAAAGTCAATTTGCATAGTTTCAGATCCAATTCAGGTTCTCATTTATCAATCAAATTAATGGCAGCAATAACTTATATAGTTTTAGAATAAAATTTTATTTATATTATCCGTAATTAATATGACAGTCATTACTGCATTGTAAGTATTATTCCCTTTGCACATAGGACTCCTAGATTTAGATCAGAAGGTACCCTCATTTATATTATATTTTTTAACATTGAAAATTTTTAAAATTACTCAATACTTAAAAATCTATCACTTCTCATTTACAAGTATAAAGGAAACAATAATTATAACTGAAAAAATAAATTTATTGACCAGAAATTAATACTTTATAGAAATTTATTTATACCAAATAAACAATCTAAATTGGCAGTTCAATAAATAAGTTTAACATATCTTTTTCCACCATCAATTCATCAAGAAAAAGGCATATAATTAAAGATGATACCCAAAGCTACCTAACTATTAAATTCACAAAACTACTGAGTAAATTACTAAATTTAAAACTATTTTTCTAAGTCTCATTTTGGCAACTTTAACTAAATCAAAGATGATGGAAAAAAAAAATCTAGAACATCCATTACTAGCAACCAACATAAAATCCACACAACGCTAGGTTGTAGTTATATAAAGGAATCGAACAAGCATTAAAAAAAAAATCCTTTATTTAGCACAAATTAAATTTTTAGGAAGTAGTGAAAATATTAAAATAATCATTGAATAACCTCTTATATATATATATATATATATATTAGGGGCATATGCAATTCAGTCCAATTCGAAAATCGAAAATTTTTCAATATTGTCTTGAAAGGTCAGAGATTTTTAAATTAAAGCCTTACAATCATATTAGAGAAAAAAAATGTTCAATAATATATTGCCACCAAATTTCCAAACGATTTAATTTAATATTTCGATTCTTTCAGTTATAAATAATTTAGTATAATACAATATAATATTTTGATAATTCAATTTTTTTTTTAAAATAGCATATACAATATTATCATTTAATATAACTAAATTCTAAAAAATAACATCTTAATTCTTAAAAATATAATATTTTAATATTTATACTGTCAAATTAAAAATTTTAGATATAAATTATCCAAAGTAAAACTATTTAATAAAAAAATGTTAAATTAAATAAAATTATTAATATCTTATATAAATAACATTATTTTTTAATAACATTATATAATGTCTAATATTTTTTTGAATGCGAGCAAATAAGAATCTATCCAAAATAGATAGATAATTGGTGTCTAATCATACCTTATTTAATTAATGATAACTCAAAAATTTTTAATTCACTTTTTTAAAATTTAAATTTCAAACAAATTTTAATAAATATTGATAAATTATTAATTTATCATTATAGTGATAAATCATTTTAAATTCTTAATTATTCACTTAATGTGATTAAAAATTATAATTAAAATATTATTTTAAAAAAATACTGTATAGCTTGAATGAATTTATGAATAAATTAATATTTAATTATAAAATGTTTAATTTGATAATTATTTTATTTATTTTATAATTTAAATAATATATTTTGCTTAAGTATCCAACACATAAGATTATATTATTTTTTTAATATTATCATTTCTAAATAGTTAATAAATAATGATTAGCTTATATCAACATTTAAATAAAAAATATTCAAATTTCATATTCTTTTATTGTTATGATTCTTTCAATATAATTATTATAAGATTATAAAATATTAATTAATATCATAAATTATTAATTTTATTAAAGATCAGTGTGTATAAAATTCAATTCTTTTGATACAATTCAATTCAATACATTTTTCAATTTAGACCTCGATAAAAATTTAAATTTGTTCCAAATTAAAATCAACGGTATAATTCAATTTAATTCTAATAAAAAAAGTCACTAATTTTATTTTATTTTTTTGATTTTTTTTTTCTCGATATTTTGATTTAATTCAAAAAGATCCAAACCTACATACACCCTAAAGAAAACTATTGATTACAAGGCATATTTAACAAGGGTAAATCAAGAGAATTCACGAATTACTATAACTTAAAAGAGGAACGACAGAACCATATTGTGAGACAAATAAAATTGAAAAGCAAGCCAATATCCGTAGAACCTGTATCGTGGGCAACGAATTACATTGCACCATACTTTTAAATCATCAAATTACACATTTAAAAAAAAAAACCAAAAATAACTCATCCAATATATATATTCAAAGTTTAGCTTATTTATAGGGTGAAGAGAGATTCTGTTTGGCTAATTAAGGAGAGAATATGAAAGAATCTCAAAAAATTGGGCATTTTATCACATAACAGCAGCTGCTCAATGCATTTTCAAAATGACCGACCATTTAACTCCACAATGAACTACTAAGCTAAGATGGAACTAACGCAGTTCCAATTTTCAGACTTGACATTTAAATCAACAGAATAGCTTTTAACTCTATCCTGTCTTGTCTTTGGTCCTTAAATTCTTCAGTCCATGTGTTCCACATAATTTTCTTCCCATTGTAATTAGTAAGGGAGGATGTAACTACCCCAAGAGTCTGGTCTCCCAGAATTTGCTGCTTGCACAATTCCGTCGCGGCGACAAATTTGCACCAGTTAGAAATAACTTTTTGTTATTGCCTCTTCCAGCTCTTTGAACTCCCATGCATCATCTGCCAGGTTTTCTCCTGTACCCAGTTGGAAAGTGTTAAAACTTCTAACTATTTTTGGTAAATATTGAAACATTGTTCGATTGAGTATTCACTATCCTTCTCGGATTTCAAATTTTCCTAGGCTTTAAATGATCGTTGAGGCCCATACAGCCAGTTGGCGTTCAGGACCCTCCTGAAAATCCCTACCTTTTGCACATCTTTTTTGCGACTCGGTAAAGCACAAAGCAGAAGCAGGCATTTTTCCATGATTTTTTAAACACTGAACAAGAAGTACAACCATAAATTTATAAACTAAATACTACCGATCTCCCACTCCCTCTGGGATTCCTCATGCTAGACAAGGAGGTGAGTATTTTATGCTTGATTATCACTTAAATGCTAAAGAATGAGGAAAGACCCCTACCAATTGAATCTCTTCGAAGAGCATTTAAGTGAGCACAGCTGCAAGTAAAACTCAAAAGTCAGAAACGTTATCAACTTGAAGAAAGAATACGAAACCAGAAATATGAATGACATGTTCTCTTCTCAATTCCCTTAATCTTCTCTTCAGCAGAGATGGAGAAAAGGGGAAATTTTGACAACCCTCATTGCCTTTAGTTGCATATTCAATGCTGACAAAAGTCTAAGATATTAGGAGCAAACAGGCTTCCAAACTTTCAGATTTGCTAATTTTGCCACCAACTGAAGGTTCAAAGAGATGCAGCATCTAGAAAACGCAACCATGGATGATTTTAAAATTCTCAAATGGTTCTTAATTTGATAAGAAATGTAACATACTTGAACTTGAATTCGAATTCTAAATTTAGCTTTTCTCATTGTGATCCAATTTCACTTCAAACATGCGCTTGAACCTTTCTAGATAGAAATTTAAAGGAAGCTGGAATCCAGAGATTGATGAGGGTTTTAGATTATCTAAAGCCACTAATCGTAGGAAACATCATTAAAACTGGATAAATAAAGAAAAATGGTACCTCCCAACAGCTTTCCCAAAATCTGCACAAAGTGATCGAATATACGTTCCTTTAGAACATATGACTCGGAATATCAAATTTTGCCTGCAACAATCAAACAAATTGATTCAGTTCAACTATGGAAGCCAAATAATTGGAAAATGTCAATGCAGATCATTTCATAGGTTGCAGGAACTTCTTCCCACCGCGAACTATCTAATGTAAAGTCTAAGATAAAATAATGTTTTCCAATTTCCATGGCCTGGAGTACAAGAAATATTCAAATGGAAAATTTAGAAACAAATTTCAGTTATGAATGTGATTAAATTCTCAAAATGGGACATCATGAACAAGAAGTCATCATAAGTTCATTTTGTTTAACCATATCAATAACTATATTGACCCCTGGCGACCTAGAACTCTAAACTCTAGCTCACATCATCTCAAAGCCAGGTAGTAAGCCACTGATAATTAATCAAATAATTTATACCATAAGTTGTGATCAAATTCAGGATTAAATCTCCATATTATCATTGCAAGGCTGTTAGCATTAATCAGATAAAGCAGTTCTAATTAATGAGGTTGATAGCAAGAGCTGTAACGAGTATACATCTTAAGCAGTCCAGCAAAAGTTTGAATAGGAATATTTCTAATACTTAATCACAAAGAACATAAAGCAAGATGGCATCTTGACTCTAACCTATCCTTTCTGATTAAAAAAAAAAAAGGATTATCTAACTTCAGCATTAATTGCATGAGAAATAAAGCATGCATAAACCATAGCATACATGAAAAATATAACACCCAAGCAAAGTAGCATCTTTTTTCAATTTTAGATAAACCTCTAAGGACATGTATAGATGAACAAGAAAGTGCATGAAAAGTTTACTTTAGATTACAACATACGAATATAAAGAAGAAATTGAAGACACAGCTAGTGGCTAGAGTAAGAAAGATTGTGGTTATAAATGTCAAACAGAACTTAAAAGAACCTGTCCTCTAAGCTTCTCTCTATGTCGAACTGAAAAATTGAAATTCTTCTAGGTGAAAGCTCGATGCTTTCTCCTCTTCTTGCTTTCTCATACATCTTTTCGCCTCCAACCTGTCACAGGGAAAAACTCTAAGCGAACAAACTAGGAGAATAAAACATGGAATATTTCTAAGATAAATGAAAGAGTTCACAGTCACAAGTCGGTGAAATAGCAGCGCTGCCCCTCATCCAGAAAATTCAGAAAAAAAATGAAAAGCAGTTTTAAAGGGAGGGGGGAAAAAAAGCAATGCAAGCAAAAACAATATTTTTACTACAGAAATAGAAGAAATTTCCAAGTGAAATTGTTTGCTGAACTTGAAGAGTCCTGTCCTTGAGTGCTCAAATTCAAAAACACTGACAACTTCAAAACTACATAAGTTTATATGATTGATATTCATAGGTGTAAATTATTATAAACAGAACTGACATGGGAAACACACTAAGTTTTAACCACAAAATCTACCAACACAATTTTAACCACAAAATCTACCAACACAATAATAGAAGAGGGTCAAAGGTTTACATTTGAAATTGACGTCCTTCTGTTTGTGAGCATTAGATGCAAAATAGGTAAAATCCTATATATCCCTCATGATAATAGTATAAAACGTACTCTCGTGCTTAATATTACCATCTCAATATTATATTTTGGAATCTATTTCCTATGTTTGTGAGCATTAGATGCAAAACAGGTGATATCCTATATGTCCCTCACAATAGTAGCATCTGCACATAACAGATACTCTCAAGTTTAATATTACCATCCATTCTCATTTACAGTTGCCAAATATTTCTGAAAAATTCAGTTCTATTGCATGATTCATGAAAAAAAATATCTTGTATTTATATATTTTTCTAGGATGACGTGCAAGAATGTGGTACTGCAGCTATCCACCAATGGTTACTTATCTCAAACAGTCATCAATTATACAGCACAAATTCTTACTTTAATGGCAGAGAACATTGGAGGAACTTGCCATATTTCCCCACAAAAAGAAGCAGCAGCTTTCCCTATGTCCTCATCTTTGATATGTTCCCAAGGCTCACGCTGGATAACCTAAATAACAAGAAGTTCATAAAAAAATATCAATGACGCACGGAGCTAGATTAAAAAGGCAACTGTTAAATTTCTATCATCCCCAAACAGATGATTTTAATAAAATGTTTAAACAGAATCATGTAGTATAGAATCAAATCAAATCATGTAACTATACGGAGCATCTAGAAGTTATCCGATGTCCCGCAACACATCATGAATATGAATTCATTGTCATAGTGAACTCAAATTACAAAAACACACCGGTGAATCAGCATCCCAAGTTGAAGTTGCCTCCCCTAGTCTGAATACTCCACTATAACCCTTAATCATACCTTGATATCTGCATAAAAAAGCTGGAGGTGCATATCAAAAAGTAAGGAAAGCAAAAGTCATATTCTATCCTGTAGACCATAAAATAGAGGAGTTTTACCTATCTGCCAACTTTGTGGCCTTACCAACACATACAATCAATAAACCAGTCGCCATAGGATCAAGTGTTCCAGCATGCCCAACCTTTAACCAAAAAAAAATTTGGTTAGGCAATAGCAAAAACCTTGCAGGTTATGGCAACTAGGAATATGAAATGAACCTTTTTCACTTTGACTAGGCGACGCAGCTTTCCACAAACAGTAAAAGAAGTCCATCCTGGTTTAGAAAATCATAGAATTACTTTTTGATAAACATAAAGGTAACACTGGATAATGTGATTAGTTATGTGTAACTTCTAAGAAAAATTTGAACTAAAATGATGTGAGAATGTTGATAAAGAGCCTTGAAACTTTATGGAAATATAAACCTAAATCAACCAGAATGGAAGGAAGATATCCATATGGTCAGACTGGGACTAGATTGGAATCAGGGCCAAGTCGAGTCAATAAGAATCCTATCTAAGCCTCAAGTCAGTAACAAAGTACATTATGCAAATTTGAGAATATAACTTAATAGCATATCATAATATACACTTGCAGATGATTTGCAACTCCATCTTTCCCTTTGTTACCAAAATTTTCAGCTGGATCAAACATCAAAATACAGGTCCAGTCTGATGAAAAATTGCAAAAAAATTCAACAGTTACTAATGTGTATTATTCATGAATCCAGTAAATCTTCTTCATGAGTTGCACACCTATAAAAAAAAAAATGCTGCATTTTCTTCAATAAATTAAGGAGTTAGAAGTGAAAATCTAAATAAGACATAATTTAAGAGGGAAAAGGAACATATTCAATACGCTGGGAAACTAATTATAAATGACATAAAAAAAATGAAAAAAAAGCTGCCTTTCCTGAGAAAATATAGAAAAACTGATGCCTTTTTTTGGATAATATATAAAATATCATATCTTTGAACATGCTGTTTGATCAAAATGCATCTTCTTAAAAAAGTAATAATCAAAAAAAATCTTTCGCATAAGGAAAAAGTTTTGCATAAAAAGTTCTCCAGAAAATAATAAGAAAAATTTGCATAAATGCTTCACTGTGACTATGTTTCTATCACATGTAGATGCACTAAAATTTGTTAAAGACTCTCATGAACAAATGAAACTTTAATATATAATGCAGAAAAGAAACAGCTTTTAGTGTAAAGTTTCCTCATCAAAGCGTTGATGACAATAATTCAGATCAACCATACATTAACCCTTCTTTGCCTTGACAAATATGTTCATGCATCTATAATATCATAGGCAACTATTCACGTTGTCAACCCCATCCATTAATTTTTGTTATGACTTCCTACTTGCAGCCCCACTACCTGGAAAAAGTCAACAGACTTACAGCAGCTAGTTTCCAGCCCTTGATGGCATAGATGATACATGCAATTGGTGCTTGGTCTATGTTTGCAAAGCTAAATACAATTTAACCACCTTTACAAGAATGTATGCTCTCAATATGATACCTAGACAAAAAATGAAACTATAACCTCGAACTAAGTTGACTCGTATAATCTATAGCTCAAATGAACTCTGCCATGCAGTTGGACTATGCTCCACTTTTAACAAGTAAAACAATTCCGTAAAATAAAATCCAAAGATAAATAAGTGTCCAATGGCAAGAGGCTGAAGTATTCACTCACCTTTAGGTTTATTGACTAACACCACTGTTCCATGAGGACCATCCCAAGTAGGTGGAAGCTCGGTGCTCCTTGTGACAAGATACGGTTCTCCATTGTCAATTTCATTGTTCTTATTAGGAACTTTCTTCAAACACTTGAAGAACTCCTCCACTTTCCTCTCCGTAACATCTTTGTTAGCAGTATCAGCTGAATTTGCCTCTTTCTCACCCTTTTCCTCCTCAAAAAACACATACTTTTTATCATCCTCTTGGTCTCCAACCCCATAAACTCTTTTCTCTGCTCTCTTGCCACTCTTACTCCTCTTTGCTTGCTCATTTTGATTAAAGCTAGAATCTTTAGGATCAAGAAAAGCCTTATCAAAGCATTGGTCAGGAAAATACTTCTTCTCCAATGGATAAACCATCTTGTAATGCTTATCTTTCTCCCATGGATAAGCAAACGCATCATAGAAATACAATTCCTCCTCTCTCTTGTGTAAAGTACGAAATTTTGCAACCTCGGGCTTCAATTCTACAAAACCCTCTTCTTTATTTCTACCATCCTCATCAGAATCCGACCCATACATTCTTTTTCTCCTCTTGTTGTAATACTTTCTTTTAGACTTATCCATCTCCGTATTATCTCTATCCATAGACAATTTTTGACCGACCCAGGAATCAAGACCCAGTTCTAAGTTTTGGGGCGAGTTGGTCTCCGGTGAGCTATCTGAGTCGGATTTACCAAGTCTGGCGGGCCGCCGCCGCCGAGTTTGAGGTGTTGGGGGCTGAGTTGGGCGGTTGATGATCAACTCGTATTGAAGTGGGTATGAAGTGGATGGTTTGGAGAAGAGGCGCTGTGAAAAGAAGACATTATTGATTAACATTTTGGGACTTGAAGATAATGGGAATGGTGAGAGAGTAACTTTAGTGGTTGTTGTTGATGAAAAAGGCATTGCCTTTGGGCAGAGAAAGAGTAGCGAGAGAGATTTAGCCATTAATGAAGGATGACCAGCTGCTCTCTCTTGACATTCTCTGAGGTTTAAGCACGGTTCGCATTTTAACCATTAATTCATCCGCTACTTGAGCTTCTTTTTGTTGGACGAAAAAATTTAAGGAAAATTCGTGCCCAGACAAAATGCTGAAGTAATCATCGTACATTAAATTAATTAAAAATTTGTTAAATAAAAAAAATAATTAAAAG
>CANXYI011997310.1:0-10774 GCA_948208565.1 Hura crepitans
TTTTTGAATGTGAAATGTGATTAAACCTTTGAAAGGCTTATTTAGAAGTTCAAAGTATGATCATAAAGCATAACTATGTCTCACAACTATGATTTTCATGTCATGTATACCAATGTTCATATGATATGGGATATTCATGTATATAAGAATTATAGATTAAATGTTATGGAGTTATGGTGATTTGACAAAGTTAATAAAATGATATGATGTCTTTATATGACAAACAAATGTTGCTTAATGATATGCTATGTTATTATGTATTAACATGTAATGACCTTGAACTTATGAATGGCATGTAATTAAAGAATTGAATATGAATAATAAGCCCTTATATGCTTAGAGTAGCTACATAACATTTGGATAAGTTGGCATGTTATTAAGGGGTTTTACCAACTACAATGATATATGTGTGTGGGTACGGCCATATGAGTCTAGGTTGACACCATACAACCCATAGCTCTAGGGAGCAATGATATTATTATAGCTTTATGGAGCAACAATCACTTAGCTCTATGGAGCAACAAAATTGTTTTAGCTCTTTTAAGTAGCAAAAATATGTTACCTCTTTAGAGTAATGATTATATTGAGCTCTATGCAGTGACAATTGATAAGCCCTTTAGAGCAACATGAAACTCGTTATTTAGTCTATACTAGTCTTAGGCTACAATAGGCATTGAAATGTAATGTAATGGATTGCAAAGGACACTGTATAGTATAAAATGACAATTCAATGGATTGAAGTACCTATGCATGAATTGTAAGTATAATCTTATTGAATAATTTCCTCTATGATTCTCTCATGTATTGAAGGGCTATATGCATGTAACTTGAACTTGTCTATGAGTTGACTCTAATCTTATTAGGCATGAAATTGTGATGAAAATGAATGATATATAATAGTTTATGGTCTTGGCAAATATATATGAATGCATGCTTGCTTGAATGTGAATATGATGGTTTCGTTCTTTTACCACTAAACAAGTTATGCTTAGCATGTTCGATGTTTTTGCACATAGGTTAAAGACTTCAACTGAGAAAGCATTACATTTAAAGATCGAACACAATTAATTCGTGGAGCATATTTATCACTATTTGTATAAAGATAGTTCCTTTATTCCTATTTTCAAGGATGCTCTTTAATAAACTAGTGTTAAGGAATTGGTTGTATAGCCAACTTGAGGCTAATGCATTTTGATTTATTTAATTCCATATATCTTATTTCATTAATTTGTAAGTACATTCAATTTCCTGAGCTTTTAACTGAATTTCAATCTTGAGTTTGAAAATACTGATTTGGGAAATAGGTTATTTATGTTTTGATACAAGATTTTATCGATGCTATTTGTATATATGTATGAGAAATGATTTGACAGGCGAATGTGTGAGCATATAAATTCGGTGCCTATAACACATAATGTGGCACTCTTATATTCATTGTCCTCAGATATCAATAGGAAAACATCACACTTTTCTTTTTTTTTTTTTGGTTTTTTTTGGTCTTAAATCTAGGATCCTTCATGAAAATGGAGTCTTAAAAGACTCA
Organism: Hura crepitans; assembly: GCA_948208565.1. Classification (NCBI taxonomy): domain Eukaryota; kingdom Viridiplantae; phylum Streptophyta; class Magnoliopsida; order Malpighiales; family Euphorbiaceae; genus Hura; species Hura crepitans. The sequence goes on from CANXYI011997310.1 coordinate 1,544, forward strand.
TTTTAATGGGTCCACCCTATTAGAAAGGGGGAGATGATTTTTGTATTTTTTTTTTTATCTTTTTGCTCTTCAATTTATTCATTAATATTTGTTATTTTTTTGGTAAATATATCTTTCTTTCTTGTATTTTTTATTATTTGGGGAATAGATATGGCTATTTTCTTTTGTTATTCTTTATTTGTAATTAAGTCCATGTGGACCTCTCAATTAGAGAATAATGTCAATGTAGACCTATTCTCATACCTACACTCTGTCTTTTTAAGGTATGTGTGAATTGATATTTATGGGTGTTCCTTTCTATTTATTGTGTGTGATAAGGTTCCCATGGATCCTGCATTATTATTCTAGCATTTTAAGTTTTAGCACATGTTAGGCTCTATGGAGAGAAAAGTCTATGCAAACTTATATTGTGTTCTCATATGGTTCTTGCAGACTTAGATTAGTTATTTTGGTAGTCTGCATGGACTTGGCTCTATCCTAGTAGATTTGCTTTTAAGTTTCATGTATATAGTCTATAATTAATTATTGTTATACTTTTTTAAATCCCTTATAGTAGGATTTTTAGTTCGAATTGTTTAAATATTTTCTTGTATAATTCTAGGCATGTTGTAATAAATAAAATGAAATGATTTTTGGTCTAATTAAAAAAACAAAAGTCACAATAAAATTTTTTTATAGAAAATAAAGGTTTAATTGCATAAAAATAATAGTTTTGGGACCAAAGTCCCCAAATTTCAAAATTTGTTTTAAGTTGATAAAAATAAGATGTTTTACATAATAAAAGTTTTAATTTGAATATTTTTAAGGATCAAAGTCCTCTCACCCTAAAATTATTTGTAAAATTGAATAAATAAAAAATTTTTAAATAAAAATGATTTTATTTGATAAAATTGTTTTAGTTATAAAATGATTGATTTGGAACCAATGTTCTAATAACCAAAATATTTTTAAGAGTAAAATGTTTTAACTATTAAAATTACTTTAGAACTAAAGTTTCATCATTCCCTAGAAAATGTTTTTAATAAATCAAATGAACATTTTTAAAATATTATTTCAAAAACTAATATTGTATATATCGAATAAAATGATCTTGGGATTAATGTCCTCGATCTAATAAATTGGCCCAATTTCATGTATGTTGGATTTATTATTTTTATGTATGATATTTCTATTTACTTTAAATTTTAATTTAATCACTTTTTGATATGCAAACTTGTTTATATTAATCACAAAAGTTGCATGCTTGAAGGGAATTAATAAAAATGTGAGCTATCAGGATAAAAATTGGTATTATGTGGTGCGTATAAATAAGAGGGAATCTTTGAACTCGAAATCCCTTTGGTTTCTTTCCCAGTCTAGCTACCTAGATGGTGACTCACACTTACCACTAGATAAACCACCTTGTTAGGGACACTCAAGCTCATGTCCTTATGTCGAATTTGGAACATGCCTTCTAGAAGCTCATTTTGGTCTAGCTCGAACCCACGATCGAGGTACATCCAGAGATGCTTAAAGTTAATATGTGGATGCTTCTTTGAGAAATGAGTTCATTGGAGCCCTAGTTTTGAGATAATCACATGGATATTTAATCTATATCAATGATTTAATCTCATCATGGTAGTTGTTCAAATATCGTTAAACTTGAGATCATTAAGGTTATCTTAGATATTAAACACTATACTTTGACACAATAGCTTATTCCTCACCAAGAGATGTTCATAGCATGTTAATTAGGTATAAAGTGAAGTATTTGGAGATAATTGAGTGATCAATAAAGGATTCACCACCCCAAATTAAAGTATTGGAGTTTATTTCACTAATCCTTATAGTTGACTTTATTTAGAAATCTCTGGTCAGAGCAGTGTGCATATATGAATGGGATTCATTAATGCATATCAAGAACAAAAGTTCAAAGTACAAATCTAACATAATCATGGTTTCATTGAATGTACATTTAGTCTAGAATTAAGTTGACATAAGTCCATAATTAAACTTGATGAAATAAGTATGGTTTAAAGGATGAATTGCTTGGTAACTAACTATAGAAAGGTAAAAGTCAATAACCATTGACTTTCTAGCAACTTAGGTAGTCATCATGCATGACTAGATACCTCTCATGATTTACACAAAATGAATTTATTAATTAGGGATTGATAATGATTTGAAATGTTTCAAGTCATAGAATTTTAACGTAACTAGGAATCTAATACATTTTGTGTTGCTGAGTTGACTCAGATAACCAATAAGTCACGCACATAAGGGAAAAGGGTATTATAGTAAAGTCAAATGTAATTAAATGACATGAGATGTCATTTGTGGTTAAAGAAGAAAAGAAATAAATGTAATTTGGGCCTAGTAAGACTAGGCTCGATGCACATAAGAAGGCTAAAAGCTCTAGTTTGATAAATCTAGTTTAATTAACTAGTTGGACCAATCTAATTAAACCAATTCAATAAGAGAAATTAAACCGACACCTTAGGTTTTTAAAAGACCTAAAAGGAGCCTATAAAGGAAAATGATGATTTTAGCCTCAGGAGAGAATCTTACTACATGTATAAACAAAAAGTTTTTTCTCTCCCTTTTCTTCTTCTCCCTTTTTGCAATTTTATTCTACTATTCTTTGAATTTAATTGTAACTTGATCAATAATCTTAAGGGTGTTTGTAAACCCTTTTTCTTGTGTGGACTATATTAGAGGCATTCCATTTGGAGTGCTATGGTTTACGACAACCTGCAATGAAATAATCTACACATAAAAAGATAAATTATAGAAAAGGTAATTTATAAAGCTTCTAGGCTGCTAATTAACTGTATTTAGTGTAATTGATCCATGGTAAATGTTTTAAAAATTTAATTTTTTTTGTTGCATTTATAGTAAACCATGTTTTAAAGCCTACAGTGGTATCTTAATCCATTCGCATTGAATATGATTAGTAATATATATTAGATTCTGTGGCTTTAAATGTGTGAATTTTATATGATCAATTATTCATGATTTTAATTACATTTAAGTCATAATTAAAGTGTTTATTCATTTTAAAAATATAATAAATGAATGTTTAAATATATACAAAATATCCCTATTACATGTGTGCTTTAAGGCATGCAACTAACAATCTCTCACTTGCACTAGAGCTAATCACCAATATATCTAATACCCATATTATTTATATGGACATCGAACTTATTTTGTGATAGTGTCTTAATGAGGGGATCAATGATATTCTAATTGGTGGGGACTCTCTTAGTTTTAAAATCTTTCCTACCAACTATCTCTCGAATGAGATGGTAATGCTTGAGGACATAGTTGGATTATTGATGAGACTGTGGTTCCTCTACCTGTACAATGACTCCACTATTGTCACAATATAAAGGTACTAGGTCAATAATAGAATGGACGACTCCTAGTTCAAACTTCTTGATCTATACTACTTTTTTAGTTGCATCAAATGCTATAATGTGCTCTGCATCGATAATTGAGTCTATAGTTGTATCTTGTTTAGAACTCTTCCAACTAACTACACCTTTTACAAATAATAATAGATAACCTGACTGGGATTAGCAATCATCTTTATCAGATTAAAAGCTGGCATTATTATAATTATTTACTTGAAAATCCCCTTCTCCATATACCAAGAACACATCCTCAATCCTTCTCAAGTACTCAAAGATGTTCTTGACAGCCACCCAATGTTTCTCTCCATAATTGAATTGGAATTTGTTTGTGACACTTAGAGAAAATGCTACATCAAGTCATGTATATAACATAGCATACATAATGGATATAATAGCTAATACATATGGAACTACTTATGCATTCTCTTTCCTCTTATGTCTTAAGACATAAAAACTTAGAAAGAATCTTTCCATAAGCCACTGGAATGAATCCTTTCTTTAAGAGATTTATTGTAACATTCTACCCCTTAGACATAGTCATGGGTGTAACAGAAGGGTTACTACTTAGGTTTATGCTTAACACTTATGAGATTATGACACATTTGATTTACCTTAATAAAAGAATTGACTAAACCTAGTTATGGATTCTAAAATTTAAAGGGGGTGTGGTTTTACTAAACGGGTAATCTGAACTAAAATTTTGACAGCATAATGGTTGTCTGGAGCCCTACCAAAATTCTCACTTGTGAAAAAAAGCATTTCCACAACACATATACATTCAGCCACCCATCATTACTTCAGTTTATTCACAATATCACATACAATTATACTTTCACTTCATCCTCATTACATCAGACACAAGTATTCATATCTCATATCCATGTATACTCATATCGTAACAATATCAAGAATACAATGCATACATCACATCATGTTAACAAGTCCATCACTATTTGTGATGACTCCAGGACATAATTATACTCATTCCTAAGAAAGGAAAAGTTGTATAAGGACTTACCTGACCCAAACTTAACCACCTGTACCTAATTACACCTATATATATCTCATCACAAGAACTTTATTTGTTAAACCCTAAATAACCCTCATAATAGACTGCTTCACTACTTGACATGGCATACACATATACGATATACAATAAGAGATAATCTATTATGCTAAATACATATCACCCATATAGATCCTTTTTATGTGCTATGATACATTAAAAATTATTGACTTGTTGTAATGTCAAAGTATGGTGTCTTTCTGATCAAGACTGAGCAACCCGAGTGTCCTCTTCAGCATTCTCGCATAACCTACACATCAAACTAAAAAGCTATGTTAATAATCTATCTTAGAAAGATTGACATGCTTACCTTTCTAGAATTTCTAAATATAATTTTAATATATACTTGAGCAGTTGGTGAAATCATTTTTAACCATACTTATAGGCCTTAGAGTCTTCTTACTAGTAATTATGGAAGTATGTCACTATTATTACATTTTCCATCCTCTGTCATAACTTGCCAAGCATACTTATGATTAATACATACTAATTCATGCATATATAAGTCCTATTCTAGTTTAATATCATATATCTCTTTATATATCATGCATATTTCATGTGCTAGTGGCATGTAAACACTTACCTATTGTTACTAGTCAATTGTTACCTTTCTCTAGAAGAATATCACATAAATATTTATGTTTCATTATTATATGGATGTCTACATAATACTATGATTCATAAGTCTTGTAACCATAATAACTATGTACTCATTTATGTTTGAAACTACATTAACATAGCATAGAGTCATAGGAGCATACTAATAAATCTTCCTCTTTGTATAACATTATAATTAAACCCATGTTGTTTCATATATATATATAATATCTAGTCATGATCATTATTCAATCCTTGTTATAAATAGATTTAATGCATTTATGCCTTTTTCCGTTCTACCATTTATTGATTATGCATGTTATAAGTTTATAAGTTCTATTATCATTTTTTAAACTAGTTTTTTGAGGTTGTCTAGAGCCAAGGGTAAAACATACCTAGAATGACCCTGAGAAAGGGTAAACGGGGCTAAAAAACTATAAGCTATAAAATACATGATAAGGATAGGCTCGCCCATTGCCTTGCCACCTCTATATTGTAAGCTAAAAAGTAGCTATAAGCTAAAAAGTATCTGTGGCTTCGGCCACTATTAATTGTAAATAACTTATATGGCACTCATGTCGAGCTGTCAACATTGTAGATCTAGATAAACTCCCTCTTTGGCATGCCAAAGCTACCCTAACCTAGGTTTTGTAAGGTTTACCTTAGGTTTTAGGTCTAAATTTTTAATCTCTTAAGTTTTAGCTGTATTAAGAATTATGCATATTACTTTCATCCTTTTATGACACCCCTTACCTAGTTTAGTCATTGAGCCCGATTAAGGAGTGCACATACAAATGCATTATTTAAACTCAACTATCTATAATACTTAAACCATGTGTTTAAAACGTGTTTTATAAATATTTAACTTTTGAAAATATGGATTATCAAAAAATTTTTAAAAATATAGTTACAATTCACTTTTAAGAATCCTTGTGTTGAAAATCTAGCAACATAATGGTTATATTGGGATACTATCCCAAAAATGAATAGTAACCTATATATCAAAATAACACTTCTATAAACAATTTTAACCATTCCATAGCATCTGTGATCCTTTAATCACTCTAACATCATACATCAACACAAACATCGATCTTAACCTCAAGAAGAGATATCTTACAGTAAAAATGGTTTAAATAGACTTTAAAACATATTATAGACTTTGAAATCTAAAAATTTACAATTATATATAGTTTAAGTCCATCTTTCCTGTGATACACCAAATGAGTGCTCCAACCTATATATCACATAATTCTAGATACATAAAACCAAAATTATACTAAAAGAAACAGTCTTCTCTTAATAATCTTGAAGTCCCAAGGCTTGTGCTCAAATTGTCTTTTTACCTACACATTGCAAAACAAACAATGTGCTAAGTAATAGCTTAGTGGTGTAATTGAAATAACTTGTGCATTTATGCCTTTTTATCAACATACAAAATGCACATATACAAATCATTCATAATGCCACATTGCATGCAATATCAACAATAGCATGCATTTGTGTAATAACATGAAATAAATCATGCACACAACTCATCACAGGTCATGCATTATATAAAAACCATGTCTCAACCATATGATCATATATTATGTGATTAGGATCCATTAAACTTATTTATTATGCCAATTTTAAAGGAAAACAAATATCCTATAGATAACGAGATCATAGTGTGTTGTGGCCTACATTATGGACCTTATGATTACTATACTACTATGAGTGTGCAGTGACCCTCCTAGACCTTAATAGCTACTACATTAGCATAAGATATGTGCAGTGGCCCTATTGGACCTTTGTGGTGATTGCACTCGTATAGATCTAAAGATAAAAAAAATAAAAGCCTATGGGTCAGACATTTAGTAGACCTATGGATCAAATGCATCAAGGCACTAAGGTACCCTAGCAACTGCTATAAAACTTCCTAGTTGACTAGTCAATCTATCCATACTAGGTTATTTCTCATATGGGCTATTAATAGTTTACTTTTAGTTACACTACCTTAATTTAAGCTTAACATAACTTTTAATTACTTTGGTTTAGCCAACAAATGGCTAAATTAGGAAATTATGTCATAAACCTTATTTTAATGATTAAGCATATTATATCATGCAATTAACCCCATTTTGAGACCATATATCAACACACATACATCATATATTAATAACATCACATTTTTTGTTATAAGAGTCATTTATTTTCCTTATGTCATGGAATTGGCATAATCATTCATATAATAGCATAAGCTCATTCAAGACACATTATGCTCAAATCTGATCATAAAATGTATTATGGCATTACATGATAGTGTAATACCTCATACATGCACATAATATGTCTCAAACATATTATGGCCACATTACATGACTATTGGCCATATCATCTTACTTATACTTGATATGCATCATAATAACCTTACATTATAATCACACGAATCTCTTGCAATATAGCTATTTGACTCATGTTTTCTTTATGCTTATTATTTATTACATACATCATCATACCATGTATAACATGAAGCACACACCTATACATATACATGTAGATAATTCAGCCATTCTACCATAAAGGTCTAAACATTAACTCTTTGACAAAGTATATCATATTACAATATACTCACACTCATTATCATCCTTACATTTATACATTTCCATTAATATGCCTATAGTTAAGCATTTTCTTACACATGAATACCAATAGGCCTTTTGGCTGCCAAACCTTTATACTTCATCATCCATCAAACAATCATCATACATAATTCATCTCATGCACATTCATTCATGTACATTCATACATAAATATACAACACGTATATATATGCCACAACATTCATAAAACATCATTTTAGTAAGAAGCACTCACCATTTACATAACACACATACAATATAGACATCACACTTCATATCCATCGACATGTATCCTCATCAATTACATTCTTTAATATGCATTAATAATTCCACTCAACATAATCAAAGTCATTAGTATGCTTAATTACTCTATAACATATAACATACACCACTTTCATAATGCATGTACATGCATTATAACCATAACATAGCTCTCACATCATTCACACATATTGAATTCATTTTAGATGTACCATCACACTTCTTAAATGCCAATTACCATAATTAAATCCATTAATTCACATAGATGAGCATTATATGCATAATTACATACATTGACATATTATGTATATTTAGGGCATATATCAGTTAAGCACAATTTAATTTAATTACACATATCGAGAGGACCACAAAACACCCTTGAGTACCACCTACACCTTGCCTTTCCCTTTGTCTTGAGATTTCTTGGGTTCGACTATTCACATAACATGAAATATTTTGTAAAAATCGTATAAAATCATAAAAGTGATAAAAAATCAATCTGACTTGATAAATATGCTCTTGGGCACTAAAAGAATACCAGAAAAATACTACAGTTCAAAAAATCTTACCCAAATTGAAGATGGTTACTATTTATTGAGCTTAAAAATTGAGCAACTACTCCGATTTTTCTCAAATTTTTTGCTTGAATTGGCATCTAGAGGTCATAAAGGCAATTATCTTTTGGTTAAACAGAAGAAATTGAGGCAAAAATGAAGATTTGAAAGCAAAATGTAGGGGAGACTCTATGGGAGACTATTGGCCAAGAGAGGAAAGAGAGGGAGAATAAGACTTATGGTGGTTTTGACCAAAATAAAACAAATTTGATACTTTTTGTATCTAAAAATTCCATTTATTTTTCCTTTTTCTCCTTTCTTTCTTTCCTTTTTCCTTTTCTTTTAACCTTAATTTATTCTCAATTAATCATGTAAAAATTTAATTAATTTAGGCCTCACAAACCTCTAAAAATAAGAGCTCAAAAATGAGAAAAATTAAATAAAATTGCTACTTTTTATCATACTCGATTTTCATAACAATACTTTTTGATATAAAAAAATTCCAATTCTAATACCAACAGGCTAATTAGAATTTTTAGGTACCAAGTTGTATTAATCCCAAAATTTTTTGTGCAATGTTTTGAATATTTTACGGTCTAGCCAAAACTGTTACTATTTACATGATACTATAGTAAAATTTAACTGTAATTTTTAACCACATAAACAACGTCATTTTAACTTCAAATTTCACCCAAAATTATGTTATGATTAATAATTCTATTCAGAAGAATTAG
>CANXYI011997344.1:0-10424 GCA_948208565.1 Hura crepitans
CCAATAATAAAAAGTGATAAAGAGAAAAGAAAAAATAAATAAAGTTTTATCCACACAAATAAATGTTTGGCTAAAAATGAGTTATCTAAATAGGTTAATTTTGTAATGCCCGAAAATCTTAGTTTTGTCAATGGTACTTCCTGAGTCGTGAATAGTGTTTCCCAAGAAATCAGGTTAATGAGGTGATCAAGAGGGAGTACTAGTCATAAAACTATGATGGGTGAAATAATGATGAAAACAAAGTTATTTGGAGTAACCACTAAACCAATAAAAATTTTCATAATAAAATCTAATAAATAGTGAACTTAGTTTAAACCGAGTGGTAAAATGTTTTGGATATGCTTGAAAGGACCTAAAAATAGCATAACTTGATGCTGAAATTAGAATTTTCTAGCATCGATAAGTATTTTATTTGAATTTTTTAAAATGCGATTTATTAATTAATCGAGTTCCCATTGGATCTAAGATTTTAAGGGTTTCTAAATGGGGGAATTTTGTAATTTTTGATATAGAGAAAAGTATTTTTAGAGACCTCAAAAATTGAAATCATATTTTGAAAACTTAAAAAATAAATAGGATTAATCGTAGCTGTTAGATTGCCACATGGCATGCTCGTGGCCTTCCTTGGTATTAATATAAAAGGTGTGAGTGTGTAACACATGATCATAAGCTTATCTTCCTCCTTCATTACCCCTAGGCCAATGCTATTACCCATTCTCTCTTTTCTCTCTTTATTTCTTCATTATTCCATTAAATCTCAATGAAAAGCTTCACTTAATACATGAAGAATGATCCTATCAGTATCTAAAGCATTAATCTAATGTCAATTTTGTAAGAAATAGGCATTTTGGTAGAAAAAGCATGATTTGAAAGTTTAAGGTTTCAAACCCCTAAATTGAGGTAGACCTTAAATAAAAACCCTAACATTTTTCTAGATAATTAAGGATACCCAATTTATTGATTATGCTGTTATTTTCGAGTTTGGAGTAGTGAAGAATTTTTTATGAATTTTTCTAATATATTTCCTATTATGGAATTTAGAGAAATTAGAAAAAAGCAAGGATAAAGGAAAAGAGAAGCTATGAAGTGTCATTTAAGATGTCAAATAATCACTTTGTAAGTGTATTCAATAAAATATGTGTGCATATGTATGTGCTATAAAAATTCAAGAATATTATCATTATGTGCATGTTATTGATTTAGGGGTTAGGATAACCCTAAGAATATAAAAATGGTTAGGGTTTATGAGGTGTTAAATTAACAAAATGCATGAAAAATGGGTTATAAATAAATTAAATGATGAAAATCCAAGGTGGGCTGAATGTTATGTCTAAGAGGGCTATAATGGTAATTTTGGTAATTATAGTAAAATATGAATAATTAGATTATAGTAGACTTAAATAAAATGGTCCAATATGTAATAGATAAGTAAATCATGCATGTGATCAATAATAGAGGTATTAGGCATATAATATGTATGTATGTTGTGTGTTATGGTGTGTGATGCATAATGTGCATGTGAATACCATGTAACTTGCAGCATATGGTAAGACAAAATGATAATACTACAATGTAATGTAAGATAAAATGATAATATGAGTAATGACATTCATATATGAGATTAAGTATGTAAAATGATAATTTAAATGTGATGAAAAGGAATAAGGCAGCTAAGGATGTGACATTATGAGATGTGCTTGTGTAATACATCATAATATGGTAAGTTGTTGGTTAATAAATATACATAGATTGGATGAGTACATTAATGGATTGTCACATGAGAAAAGTATATAAAACATGTAATTTATATGTAACTATAAAGAAAGGATATGGATAACCCATAAATGTTAGACAACCTATTGGATATGTTGGCCAGTCAACTAGGGATGTAGTAGCTACTAGGACACTTTGGTGTCATGTTTTATGTGGGTGCGATCATTGTGAGGTCCATAAGGGCCCTCACATATATATATGTTGCATATGATATGATTTAATATGATATTTACATGTAAGTGCAATTGTTAAGAGGTCCAATAGAACCACTGCACATACTCTTAAGTGGATGTAGTCGTCGAAAGGTTGAATAAGACCACTGCATAGTTATTATGATATGTCATGCTGGTGCAATGGCTGTGAGGTTGAGTAAGGCCACTGCACACTTTCATGCTAGTGTAGTAGCTGTGAGGTCTAAAAATGTGGGCCACTACACACTGTGATCCTAATATCTAGTATTGGGATTGGTGTTTGTCAAATATGGGTTGGTAAATGGTAAAACGCAATATGTGATATCATAAGTAATAAGATAATAATTTATTTTAAGCACAAATGTGTTAAAGGAAAATAAACAACACAACATGAGAGTTAAAATAATAATGGGCTAACCAAGTAAAGATATAGGTATGATAAATGGAAATAGGTAACATAATTTGATCAATTATGTAATCAATTAGACATGATAATGCATAGGCTTATTTCATGACACATATTATGTCACACTGCATGCTAAATATGATTGTGTGTGTGAGTTTTAAACATGTTTTATTGAATACACCACTAAGCTTTATGCTTAACACATCATGTTTTTGATGCGTAGGTTATAGATAAACAACTTTAGCTTAGCCTCAAAGTAGCAGTGCTACAGAGTCGACTTTAATCTTTTTAGTATACTTTTGCCATGTATAGTTTGGTGTACATAGTAGTAGGTGGTGGCACTCATGTGTAGATAGGTAGAATGAGTTGTTTTTATCCTATATGTATATTTTACTTAAGTTCATCTTAGATATGTAAATTAAATAACATATGTTATTCCATGATGATAAATATGCATATGAACTCATTTATGTGTGGATAGTGTGACTGTTGTGACTGATATGATAGCTTTATTATGAGAATATTGATTGAGATGGGTTATGAGGGCTAGATGGGTCCACAAGGATGAATTGATATTCAAACTTTATAAAAGTGCTATTTTTTATAGGTTTTATTCTAGGATATGACACTGTGCAGCTATTATGCTGCTGGATTTCCACCTTAGTGGGATAGTTTTATTTTGGGTGCATGTTTACACAATACATGGTTTATTTACATGTGGGCCTAGGATATTCATGAATTACACACACATATAGAAGGGGGCTAAGAAGATAATGGTAAAACTTAGTAAAACCTCTTAACGTGTCATCTATTATTTGAGCTAGCAATAGTTCAGATAGGAGGTGTCACTATGTGCCATCTCTCATTTGCATCCAGCTATCATGTCGGGTAAGGGGTGAGTCATTAGGTGGTATTAGATCAAGGTTTAGGCATTCCTATGTTGCATATGAGTGCTATAGGGTTTCATATATACATATATCACACAACACTACACTGCTTGAGGCTGATGTTTATTTTCTAATATAGATTAAAAATGAGTGAACTGAGATAGCTAGCTGGTGAGGAGGAGATAAAGAGCCATGCTCCTACAACCATCTAGGAGCTTGTTGGCTTACAAACTCTACTACCTAGTGATACAACCTAGCCTGTACCTACCTAACTGGCACAAGTGCAACTAGCACTGATACAATAGAGGGTAGAAGTATTCAAACAAATTATTATGGAAGTCACCCACCTCTACCACAAGTGCCACCACCACAACTGTCTTAAGCTCTCTAGAAGACATACCTAGAATGGGTAAAAAAGATGGGAGCTATGGATTTTCTAGGGATAGATAAAGATGATTCCACCACAGTAGAATATTGGCATAAAAGAACTAATTGGATTTTAAAGCAACTAAAGTGCACACTAAAAAAGAATTTGATCTATGCCACCTCACTATTATAGAAGGGGGCGTACCATTAGTGGAGAACAATTCTAGAGCATAAGACTCTAATAGACTTGAACTTGGAACTTTTTCTTACAAGATTTAGAAAGAGTTATATTATAGAAAATTATCTAGAGAAGAAGAGAGCAGTTTCTTGACTTGGAACAAAAGGAATGACCTATGTTAGAGTATGAGAAAGAGTTTACTAGGCTGAGCAGATATGCAACAGAGATCGTACCTACAAAAGAAGAAAGATGTATGAGGTTTGAGAAGGGCTTTAATATTGATATTAGACTACAATTAACTATAAGTAAGATTTAGGAATTTGCTCCACTAGTTACTGCAACTTACATAGTGGAAGGCATATTGAAGGAAAGGAGAGAGAAATTCCAAAAAAAGAGATCCTTTATAGCAAGTCAAGCTAGTTCTATCTTAGAAGTGAGCAATAAGTAGAAGAGAGGCCCCGCTATATAGTCATTATAGAGATCTATCTTAACTCAAAAAATTAGGACAGTAGTAGCCCTTTAGAGTCAAGGTCAGCCACTAGAGCACCAGTTTCTATAGCTAAGAATGCACTGCCTATCTATGGCATATATGGGAAGAGACATGGTGGTATTTATTAGAGATTTATTCTAGGGGCATGCTATAGATATGGGTCTAGGGGCTATTACTAGAAGGATTGTCCATTGAGAATCGATGCTGAGGACTTCACCCAACTCTAGGCTTCATCACCAGTACCTGTTAGAAGTTAAAAGAAGAGCAAATGAGATAAAGCTAGAGGGAGTCAGAAGCTGAGATCAAAGGATAGAAGCTTGGGCTCTAGCATGTTAGTATGCCATTAGAGCTTGAGAGGAGATAGACTCTCTTAATGTTATTGCTAGTACATTTTACTTTCTTGATTCACTTATTTTGGCATTAGTTGACCTGGGATCCACACATTCCTATGTTTACAGCACACTAGTGCATGATAGAGGGTTATAGTTAAAACCTCTAGATCTAGAAATCCTAGTTAGTAATCCTATAGGACAACATGTGAGAGAGGATAAGATATATAGGAATTGTCCTTTAGCTATCCAAGGACACACCTTTCCAGCAAATCTTATTGAGTTATGCTTTAATGAATTTGACATAATACTAGGTATAGATTGGTTATCTAGACACCACGCTATGATAGACTATAGATAGAAGAGACTTACTCTCTAAACAACAAATGGGAAGGAAATTACACTAGTTGGGGAGAGAACATATTTCTTGTCTAACGTTATTTTTATAGTGATAGCTAAGCGAATGGTCCAAAATGGTTGCCAGGCATATTGGCACATGTAGTTGATACTAAAAAGGTAGGACCCAACATTAACCAAATACTAATAGTAGTAGAATTTCTAGATGTTTTCCTAAATGAGTTGCTAGGGTTACCACCTGAGCATGAGATTGAGTTTGCCATTGAGATATACCCTAGCACAACACCAATATTGATGGTCCCTTATAGGATAGCACTTGCAGAATTAAAAGAACTAAAGGTGCAATTACAAGATTTATTAGATAATGAGTTTATTTGACCAAGTGTCTCACCCTAGGGAGCACCAGTTTTATTCTTAAAAAAGAAAGATGGTTCCTTATGATTGTGTATAGATTATAGATAGCTCAACAAGTGACTAATAGGAATGGGTACCTATTGCCCAAGATCGATGACGTGTTTGATTAGCTCAGTGGATCCAATGTTTTCCCAAAGATTGATATAAGACTTGGGTATCATAAGCTCTAGATAAAAGAATCTGATGTGCCAAAAATAGCTTTTCACACTAGATATAGGCATTATGAGTTCTTAGTGATGCCATTTGGCTTGATAATGCCCCAGTTGCATTCATAGACTTAATAAATAAGATATGTAAGCCATACCTAGATCAATTTGTAGTGGTATTTATTGATGATATGATAATGTATTCCAAGACTAGAGAGGAACATGAATAACATCTCAGGCTAGTATTATAGACTTTAAGAGAAAAGCAGCTTTATGCTAAATTGAGCAAAAATGAGTTTTGGCTAAATAAAGTAGCATTCTTGGGATACATTGCCTTAGCTGATAGGATTAGGGTGGATCCAAGAAAGATCAAAGCCATATTAGAATGGAAGCCTCTGAGAAACATGACAAAGATTAGGAGCTTTTTAGGAATAGATGGGTATTATAGGCAGTTTGTCAAAGGGTTTTCAATGATTCCTGCTCTTATGACATGCCTATTAAGAAAGGATATGAAGTTTGTGTGGAATTATAAATGTCAAGAAAGCTTTGACAAATTGAAAGCCATATTGATAGAAACTTATTCTTACACAACCAGAGTCAGGAAAAGATTTTATTATTTACAATGATGCTTCTCATAATGGACTTGGGTGTGGATTGATGCAAGATGGTAAGGTAATAGCTTATGCATCTAGGCAATTAAAGAAAAAAAATTATCTAACTCATGATCTGGAGTTAGGAAACATTATTTTTGCTTTAAAAATATAGAGGCAATACCTTTATGGTGAGATATGCTACATGTATACTGATCATAAGAGCATGAAACACTTGCCTACCTTTAAGGAGTTGAATTGAAGGCAATGAAGATGGATGGAATTAATCAAGGATTATGATTGCCTGATCGATTATCATCCTGATAAAGTAAATGTAGTAGCTGATATATTGAGCTGGAAATTTTTATATGCCATGAAAGCAATTGTTGCCTAAATATAATACTTAGAGGATGAAGCCTTATTAGCAGAGTTATAAGTGAAACCTAATTTGATTCAACAAGTGAAGGGTGCCCAGAAAGACAATAGTTAACTCTAACATATAATAGGTTTAATCAAAAAGGGAAAGCCTACTTAATATGAATTTAAAGTAGATAGATGCTTGTATTATCATGATTGATTATGTGTGCTTGATAGAGAGGACATTAAAAGATAGATATTATAGAAGGCCCACAATTTTGCATATGCCATGCATACCGAGAGCACAAAAATGTACCATAACCTAAAGCCTTGTTACTGGTAGCTTGGATTGAAAAGAGATATAGTTGAGTATGTGACTAAATGTCTCACCTGTCAACAAGTGAAAGCTAAACACTAGGTTCTTTCTATATTGCTTTATCTCATAGCAATACCAAAATGGAAATAGGAAAGAGTCACGATGGACTTCGTAGTGGGGCTACCTATGACTAGGAATAAATGTGATGTAGTATGGGTAATTGTTGATAGGTTGACTAAAATAACAGATTTTATCCTAGTGAGAATGGTTCACTTACTAGAAAAGCTTGCACAGTTATACATTGATAAAATTATAAGGCTTGATGGAGTGCTAGCATCTATTATTTTAGATCGAGACCTAAGGTTCACATCTTAATTTTGGAAGAAACTACATGATGCCCTGGGTACTCGACTCACTTTTAGTATATCATTCCATCCATAAATAGATGACTAATCAAAATAGGTTATCCAGGTACTCGAAGACATGCTGAGGAGCTATGCCATTAAAATTAAAGGAAGTTGGGATTGATACTTGTCTTTAATGGAATTTGCATATAACAATAGCCATTAAGCAAGTTTAGGAATGGCATCATATGAGGCTTTGTATGGAAGAAAATGTAAAACCACACTGTGTTAGAGTGAATTAGGTGAAAATAAACTAATAGGACCGAACTTGATCAATGATGTAGAAGAGAAAGTTAAGATTATTAAATATCAATTGAAAGCAGCAAAAGACAAACAAAAGTCATATGTGGACTTAAAGAGGAAACTGAATGAATATGAGGTAAAAGATAAAGTCTTCTGTAAGGTATCACCTAGGAAGACAACACTCCACTTTGGCAAGAAAAGCAAACTAAGCTTGAGGTTTATTGGTCCATACAAAGTGATTGAATGTGTGTGTAATGCCCATAAGTCTAAGTTTTATGAACAGTACCTTTGCGACATGAATAGTGTTCCTTATGAGTCGAGGCACCTTGATAAGGCCAGAAAGGGGCGTATTGGTCATAAAACTTTGACGGGCCAGAAAATGGACAAAGTGAAATAATTTAAAAATTTAGTAGAACCAATAAAGCATTTTAGATCAAGAACTAGTGAATAGTGACATAAAATGAGGTTGTACTAGGAGAACTCCGGGATGTACCTAGACGAACTTGAAAATACCATACCTGAACCTTAAAAATTCCAATCAATATGGTGGTGAAGGAATTTTAATTTTCTGAGGTCATTTGATATTTATTTGAAATATTTTATTCTAACGGGTGCATAGTGACCTAAAGTTGATAATGGAATTTTGACTTGAAATTTTACAAGGGCCTTTATGGCACTAATCAAGGATTTTAAAAACTAAAATGAGTATTTTTGGAGGTGTAGAGAAATTTTTGAAGTTTAAAAGAAAATTGAGAGAAATTGAACCGTTAAATAGCCACGTGTTGCGATCTAAGCCATCTACCCACCCATATAAAAGGCCCACACATGTGAGAGTGTCATATGTGTAAAGCCATCATCTTCTCCCCCCAAAATCCCTAAAATTTGATGCCATCTTCACTTTCTCTTTCCCCCATTTTTCTTTTATTTCTTTCTCCTCCCACCACTAAATCTCACACTCTACACATGGTTTTTAACCTCCATAGCCTCCTGAAGTTAATTCCTCTAATAGAAATTAGAAAAAGAGGCTAAAAAAGGAGAATTTGAAATTTGGTGAATAGTGACAAATTTGGGTGTAAGTGTTTTTATTTTAAATTTTATATTTGTTTTAGGTAGTTTAAGTTATTCTAAGAACTTTTATGGTTTTAAATTTCAAATTAGAGTTATGTAGGATTTTTAGGAATTTTTCTAAGGTAAATTTTGATTATGTTAGGGCAAAGAGAAAGTGTGAAAGAGGAACCCCATTCAAGGCAAGATAATGGTGGAAAAAGGGGTGTTTTCACACCCTAGGTATGTGGACTTGACTCAATTCATGTATGTCATGTGTTTGTGCATGATTATGTGTGTGTACATATGTATGGAAATGGCATTTCTTAGTGTTAAGCATGTAATTGATATAAATGAATGGTGTGGTTGTGTTAAAAATGTGAAAATAGCATTGTATACATGATTTAGGGGAAGGAAACCAAGTGTAGGTGTGTGGGTTGTGTATGGCCGAAACATGTACATGTATGTGCATGGTATGTCTGTTCACGTGTATGGCATGTTAAGGATGGCATTGACAGGGGAAAGTGATGTAAAACTCATGCTAGGAATGTGGGTAATACTAAAAAGATCTACAAAATGGTAGCTTGAGAAATAGTGACCTAAATTGGTGTATAATAGTGACATGGGTAATGATATATGGAATGGTGATCATATGTGTATTAATGTTGGCATGATGAGAATAAATAGGGCAATGATGAATATGTGATACAATGGCTAAGGAAATAAGGAAGTTATATTGGTATGATTAGAGATATGGAATGTATGATTTTAGAAAATGACCAAATAAATAGTAACTTATGCAAAAAGTGACCAAATGAATAGTAACTTTGCAGCAAATGACCTAAAATGGGAAAATGTGTGACAGTATGTGTAAAATGAACATGGGTGATGTTAATGACATGACTTAAGGTGAATAATGAATTAAAACTACATGAGTGAATGATGAATAATGTATTGGCCCATCAATTAGACACCCACTAGATGGGTTAACCGGTCAACTAGGGAGTTAGCAGCTACTAGGCGGGTTGGTCCTTCTGGGGCCACTATTGTTTGATGTGACGGCGGGTGTAGCCGCTGAGGTTTTGAGATTAAACTCTGCACACTTGGGTATTGAGAGGTCCACCTGGGCTGATCCCTGCGACCTATTGGCTTTCTGTGGATATTGGGAGGTCCCATAGGGCTGATCCTTACTATCCACCTGTGTTGTACTAGAGATATTGACTTAGGGTATTAAGAGGTCCCAAAAGGTTGATCCCTACTATCCCACTTGCAGATGTTAGGAGGTCTACGGACTGATCCCTACTATCTACTAGTCTGGTATTGGGAGGTCTATGGATTGTTCCCTGCTATTGGACCAGGTAAGTGTAGCTACTGAGGCCCAAAATGGGGGTCATTGTACAAGATAGATCCCGTTATTCGGTATTTTAAAGTGTAGTCCATCTATTATGGGCCTGAATAACATTAAACTTAATAAAGACAATATTATTTCACTATTAATAATGGCAATTGAAGTAATAAATGGATTTTAATAATTGAGCTAACCAAAGGGTATATAAACTAGCTACTTGCATAAGAAGGCATTGTAAGGCATAGCATATAAATGGTATCTAGTCTAATAAATCAGCATGAAAATGATTATAATGTCTATGCATGTATACATATGACCTCATACATGTGTTTGCATTTATGAAATACATTTATTGTGTCAACTCTACCACTGAGTGTATACTCAGCGTGTCAGTGTTTCGATGCATGAGCTATAGATGGGGTAGCAGTCCAGCTTCATCAATGCAGTGTAGCTATTACTGAGTCTTTATTTGGTATAGTTTTGTACCCTTTTCATTATGTTTTAGCAATAGACTCATGTATATTGGGGTTAGAATTAGGTAGTGGATGTACCTTACGAAAACTCAGATCATGAAATTATATGTTT